>VYZR01117825.1:31196-43236 GCA_013400675.1 Oxylabes madagascariensis | reverse complement strand
CCCTTCAAGTCCTGGAGTGAAGTCACAGAGTGCTAATATTGAAATGGATGTCTGCTTCTAGCACTAGAAACAGCTTTGGACTTGATACTATAAAATTCTGAGCATCTGACCCTGTGGTGCAATGAACATGAATTTAAGGTTATAAATAAATATTACGGTATTCCTAAGTATTCATGCCAATCATGAGCAGGACTTTTGGATCAGATTCAGGTTGCACAAAAAACATTTGCAGCTTCTGATGGATTTTGGTTAGGACCATATGCTGATTTGGCTGGCGAGACATGCAAATTGATGCATTTGGAGAGGAATTTTTCATAGCCTTTTTCATTATGGGTAGAGACTAGATCTTCTTGAATAATGTTTGAGGAGGATTGAAGAAAACCTTTTTACTTTTATGTTTGTTTCTCTGTACAATATAATGCACAACTTCTACTTATCCTATATATGTTAATTACATTATGTGCTTCCCAACTCTTTTTTATTTTTGGAGAGTAAGTTAAACAATGAGAACAGAAAAAAAATCTTGCAGCTAACAGCTATGACTATATCCTTTCATCATTAAGAGTGAAAGCCAATAATATGTAGCAGATGAGATTAATCCATTGGATTAATAGCCAGCTCAAGGGAAAACAGAAGATATTATTAAGTACTCAGCAAGTTCCTTTTATGGTTGTCAGACTGACGTTAAAAATGTTAACTGTAGAAATGTATGTGTTCTGAAGCATATAAAGATATTTTCACACTTCCAGACAGAGATTAACATGTATTTTTTAGGAGCATGAAAAACAACTTGAACACACCAGTGGTGGCAAATTAAGGTCACATTCAGGGGCTATGAACAGTGGATGCTGCCTGCTCTGTTTCTGAGCCAACAGAAAATCCCCTTTTTTGAAGAAAATTGGCATTTGCTGTACATAACCTGTGTCCTCCTCATCCTGCTACAGGGCATGCACAGAGCATTAGGACTTCTGCTCCTGTTACCTTTGAACAAGGCAGAAATGTCATATTCTGTGAGTTTAACTCATTCAGGTTGGGGCTAAACATTATCTTGGCAACAAACTGACCCACTTAAAAAAAACCAAACTAAAGTAAGACACTATTTCATAATATTGTAGCTTATGACATTTCATCTGTATGTTTCTGCATTTAATTTTTCAGTTGCAGATGCAACTTAGTTTGCTATGGTGAGGGTAGGAGTCATCATTTTAAAACCAGGTTCATATTTCTGAAGAACAGAGCTCTTACTTGTCTACCTGCCTTAAGTGATGCTGAATTAGTCATTCTGTTAATATTCCTTTTCCAGAGTTTCTTGTCCTTGTTGAGATTATTCTTTGGAGGAAAAAAAAAAAAAACAAACCACAAAACAAAACAACAACAAAACAAAACAAAACAAAACAAAAAAAAACAAAAAAAAAAAAAACAAAAAAAAAAAAAAAAAAAAAAAAANCAAAACAAAACAAAACAAAAAAACCCCAAAACTTCATAATTAGCTGTAAAAACTTTTAAACCTGCAAAGTAAAAACTATATAAACCTGGTGACAAACTCCCTGGGATTTTTCCCAGTCATGACAAAATATTATCTTTGGAGGTAAATACAGAAAATGTTCCAACAGAATATATGCATGTGTGTGTGTATACATTTATCTTTGCATGTATTAAGGGATTAGAGGCCATGGTAAAGGGAATGTTTATAGAGAGCCAATAAAATACAGCCAATTTCAAAGCAATAATTTATTACATTGATATCCAGTAGCAATACAATACACATGGCCAGTGGTTAGTTCTTAATTGCTGCCAATCATTATCAACACATGTTGAATGTATGACTTGTTAACTTTCCCATAAAATACCAGTGTAAGAAAGCCCATGGCCCAGTCCTATATACTCAGCACTGATAGTCCTTGATGGTCTCACTTGCAGAAATCAGGGTGCTCAGAGGTGAGAGCTGTTCAGCACAAAAGCTGGAACTGAAGGAGGATTTTTTTTGGCCCCCTGCAGTTGTTCATCTGTCCTTAATGCTTTATATTTCCCACAGCATCTTGTCATAGTTTTTTTTAGTTTGTTGTCTTGGAATTCTGGCTTTTGCCAGGCAGATTTCTTGCTTACTCTGCAGGATCACTTTGGTTTCCTTGGACAACTTTCCTGCCTGCTCTACACGCTTTGTCTTCTGTGCAGATTTTACTGCTTGCAGAAGTTTTCCTCTACACCATTTGTGCAGTTGCACCATAAATCTCTGTATGCCCACTTTGCAGTACATGTGTATATGTATATACATGTGTATATACATATGTATATACACATGTATATACACATATACATATACATATATTTTAGTTGTGTTACATAAATGGTTGCTTGCTTGGTATTGTTGTTCCTATTGTTATTGTGTTACAAGATCCTTATCCACTCCCAGTGGTTAGGTTATTTTAGTTTTCTGAGGTCTAGGTTGAAGACAAACAGCTATTATCTGTATTTAGTCTGGTTTTGTTCTATGGACTCAACAGCCCTCTGCCTGACGTCTGAAACTTCTGAAAAGTCTGCTTTTTGTTTCTTCCAATTAATCTTCGTATTTTGTTACTTTATGCTTACTGAACAAAAAAAAGGTTTCATCCTTTTTTGTCTTGCTGCTCAGTTAGGATATTCTTATTTCCTGTCTCTCTTGCCTTTCTGTGTTTTGCTCCATCCTCACTATGCCTAAAAACATCCCTTCAGTGTCTGGATTGTGTTGATTTTAACTGGAATCAGTCAGATTTTTTTTTGCCAGTAGCACTTTGGAATTAAGCCCCCAGTCATTTTGTTTCTCTTACATTACCTCATTTGTTTAGGCAGAATTCTCTGCTCAAGAGTCTTTAAACTGTAATTAGGGTCAACTTGTGCCAAAGCTGTATTTTAACAGTCAGATTGTGCATATGTAGGTGTGTTGAGATGTATACAGAGAGCTCATAATGACGTAGATGTACACACACCTGTATTTACAAACACTGCAGAAATCCCACTGTTCCACAACTGGTTCCTTGTGCTTCCCTGTCACCATAATTCAGCTGCATCAAGTGCCACATCCTTTTCCTCTACACCGTTTCAGATCACCTGCATATTTGATCAAGGCACAATACAGCTCTTTCCAGTCTTCATAAATATTAATTATGTTAATTAAATATTAAATCAAATAGTAAATCATAATTAAAATTGAAATATTAAATATTTATTGAAGGAGATCTAGTGTTGGTGACTCTGAGAGCACATATCCAGATATTTCCTCCTGGTTAATGTTGTGCCATTTATAATTGTTATGGTAATGGTCCAGCAGCCAATTATGTGTTTCAGACTGCTATATTTATGTTCAAGTCACATCATTCTTTCTCCTAAAGAGGTTTGTTGAGCTGTATTGAAACCACTGATAACATTTCTGCAGCAAATTTCTGGTTTGGAGAATGATGATTATAGCACAAGACCTGAGAATTATTCTGCTCAAAGCTGAGCTTACTCCCCAGTTCAAAGGCTGCTGGCCCTGGAACCTGGTCTTTGAGTAGTTTAGAACATAGTGAAGGAATGTTAGACTTTAAACTTAGCCATCACTGGGAAGGGAAAAACCCACCACCTGATTATACTTTCTGCTCTTGGAATTTCATACCACCTATGGCACTGGAGTTGGCATTTTTATTGCAAAATCGACATTAGTTTACATTAGAATATGTAAATTATGGTAGGATGGGAGAAAGGTTATTAATGCCTGTACTGTTTACTTCTTCTCTATTTATGCTGTTTATTTTGAAGTGTTGAAATTTTCACATATTTCACTGATTTTCAAATATTCAAGAAATATTTGTCAGATTATTTTCATTAAGTCACCAATCTGAAGAAAAATATAAAGAACTCACAAAGTTCCAGCATTAGAATCATAATGTTTGAATCCTGCCTCTTGTCTTTTTCTTCCATGCTTTAAGTGATAAAGTTCTCCTGAAACCCAGAAATCCAGCATGTCTGAAAGCATTTCTTTTTCATAGAGTAGACATCACAGGAACGTTTGAACAAAGCCCATGATGCAACAGGTAGAATATGGAGTATGCAGTACCAAAATGTGAGGGTTTCTTTGGTGAAGCAGGTCTGAAATTTTCCAATACCAAAAGATATTTGAATATTCCATCCTGAGATCTCAGTTTCCCAAATAAAATATTTCCTAGACAAAACAGGAAAAGTCTGCTTTTTTTTTTTTGCTTTTTTTTTTTTTTTCTTTTTTTTTTTCCCCTCTTCTTTTTTTCCCCTAGTGTTCTTAGGACCTGATTTTAATAATTTTTATTTATGGCCTCATTTTTGTTCCCATGTGAAGATTCTATCCCACTTGAAATTGCAGAGGCTGAGATTATATTGTCAGCCTAGTATAGCTACCTATTTGAAATAGCTGATCAAACCAAAAATGAGGCAAGAAAGAATCAAAACATGTAAGTTCTGTTTATTTTTAAATTATGCATTTGTAATGTATCTGCTGTGACCATGTTTTGCCAGATAATTTTGTATAGCCTAATATTTCCTGAGAAGCTTGCTTGCTGTTTTTTCTGTTCTTCCTAAATGTAGCAATTTAGAATTAAAAATAATTATCCCCTTAAATTATGTCAAGTATTTGCTTTTCAGCAATTGTGCTGTAAATGTTTTTAAACCCATTGTGGGATTAATTGAGAAAGAAAGATGGTGAAATACACTGCACATAATACATGTGCCACCTACTGTTGGACATTTTGATTCATATAACAACTGTATTTATTAATCTAGTATAGGTATTATTTATAAGTATTTATGTTGAAACAGATGAGGCTAAAGAGAATACTCCCTGCATTTGCAGTAAAACTGTCAGGCATTCCGTCTGTTTCTATGTGGAAACTACTTTTAAAAAATTCAAATATAAATTCTAAACATTTTGCAAAGAAAAACCCCAACCAACAAACAAGAGGTTGGTAACAGAAAGATATATCAATCTGTGTCTAAATTTAAAAAAAAAACCTAAGCAGAAGTCCATGATTAGACACTTTATTTAGCAAGAGTCTTGGTTATGAGTGGCAGCTGCAGAGCAGGCAGTGCTGGGTAAGAGTTGTCAGTGCTCTGCCTCTTGCAGCAGTGGCACAGATTCCTCTGGAATGTGCACAGCCATTTCATCTGCTCTTCCCTGAATTAATGGATAAGAACAAAGCCATTAATATTTGCATGCCAGAATCGATCCTACTGGGCTTTCTCCAGTGCAATTGACAGAAAATGTGCTCCTCCCTTCCTAAACAGCTTATAAATAAACACAAAAAGCCCAGCCTTTCTATTTCTCCTCTTCTGCATTTCCATAATTCAGGGGAAAATTTCTTAAGTGGAAAGGAACCTGCTTGACATGTTTTCACTCTATCAATATTAATGTTTTCCAGAGGTGACTAGATAAATCACCAGATATTGTTTGTCTCTCTGGCAAAAGAGGCCATAAAAGTAAATGACTGTGAGGAGAACAAAGTGGAGTAAAATGTCAAGATTTATACAGATGTGTGGGGAAATCAAGGTTGTTTTTTCATGTCTTAATTTGTAGTGCATTTTGACATGCATTCAGGATTTGTTTTCTTCTTCCTATCCTGAAGAAATAATCCCCCAAATGAATGATGGAATTAGAGACAGAAGTAATTTTGGTAACATGTCCTGCTGTCTCGGATGGTACCAGAGAAACTGCTAATTACATGGAGGACTCTTTACTGAGGCCAGTTCTGAAGGGTGCTGTACCCCTCTTGCTTCATCATGAAGCTACAATATCTGTCCAGTTTAAGAAAATTATGCACATCACAATGACTTAGTAAATCTCATATTGGTAAAACACAAAACAGTCTCAGCTATTTATTTTATACTTCATAATGTCTAAGAGTCTTGTTTTTCTTTTCTCTGTATTTTTATTTACAGCAGTTTTTGGCAAGACTCCCAGGATTTTTTGGAAATGGTAAGGATTTTTAGTTTTTATAATATGTACTGAAAATAAGTTTGTACACGTGAAAGTTTTACAAAGAGGCAATAGGTAAAAACAAATGCACCTATATCTGCCATGTTTTGTATTTTCTCTATCATAATATTCTACAAGAGGGCCAACAGCAGAAAAATGTAGAACTGTGGATGCTGTTGTGCTTAGGTAATACAATAATTTCTATGAAAAATCAGGTGGGTTTAACTTAATTTATGTACATTAGAGGAATCAGCATGAAGTAGCAGTGTTGTTGCCATGTACTCATGGTATGTTTGTACTGTGGAGATTTCAGAATTTCAGCTAGTGAGGTCAGTGCCTACCTGACCTGAATTTCCACAACTGTATTAGAGAGGAAATTGGTTCCAGTATATAATTTCCTGGAACATCCTCAGGGAGTACACAGTTATGATTACTCAATGGCTTTAAATCAGTGCAGCAGCTGGAACAATATTTATAATATTTGGCAGCTTAAAAATATTTTTGAGGATGAAATGATAGCATTTGGCTAATGACTCCATTCAGTTTGTATCGTGGTCAAAACTGGCATTGAAGGGTTGAGTGTCTGTGTAGCACAGCCCCTGCCAAATGGCAGAGTGCAGGTACAACAGCAAAGAATGAGAGGGATTATTTTGCTAATTCAGAGATAGGTAATTGCTTCTATGGACTTTAATTTTCAAGGCTTTCATCTCTGAACAATTGAATAACGTTGATAAAATTTGGTTGAATAACTGAAAGCAGAGTAGGTCATGGTTCATGTAGAGAGTCATTATCCTGCAGATTTGAAAGGGCTCAGGTAGGAAAACATTCTTGAATTGATTGACCTACAGTGTGCAGTTAATATCCTCTCAAACAGTTGGAAACACAGAAGTGTAACTAAATTCAGACCAGGCAGTCTATCCAGTTGCTAAAGAAAAAAAGCAAAACTCCTGTTCAATCCCAAACTTTCCTGTGCTTATGTGTATGGAATAATTCTGGGCTCTGTCCCACAGTCTGTGTGGACTTTCTGTAAGGTCAAACTCTAAATTTACTTCAGAACATTTGCATGCATATTTAGGTGGCAGTCAGCAAGTTTCATTTGAACAATGGGAAAGGAAAGGCTCCCTTGGGTAAGAGGGACATTAATATGTGATTCTGCAGCTCCTTCACTAAAATACTGACTGCAAATATCATTGAGTTTGACTTGGAAGAATATTTATTCCAATAAGCTGTGGCAATAACTCCACTATTTTCCACATTTTTCTTCTTTGGTGGCAAACTTTTTTCTACTTTATGAGGTTAAAAAAGGGAGGATTAGGCTTACACAACCATACCAAATATATCTGAGCCTCAAATGTAGCCTTTTCAGCTCTTTCATTCAGTTGCATTATACTAAGGAAACATATTTTTATCTCTTACTAGCAGTTCTCTAAAAAGACTGATTTGGCAGTATGCAGATTAAAGAGAAATATATATATATATATTCCAGGTAGTATGGTATTGTGTGCAGCAGAACTAAGTGTGAGTGAAATTCTCTTTCAATTCCTTTGGCTGTATCCTCACCAGCACAGCTCAGCTGATGGCATTTCTTTAATTTCCCATGGATATTTTCTGTCCTTTTGAAGTTCCTCTGAATCCTTATTTTTTTGTGGTAGGAATATATCTGGTGTGAAAATCATGTCTGGTTAGGTAAGGTAGGCAAGAACTCTCTCTGCCCCATGCTATTCTAGCTCAAATTTCAAATTTTAACAGTAATTTTGAATTCCTTTTCCTCCCCCTGTCCCTTTCTTGGAGTTCACTCTTACTTTTGAATAAAAGATTAAGCCTTTAAGTTCAGCTGCTCTGGTGAGGTCTGTTAGCACTTACTCCTAAAACACATTTTACAGTTGCCATAAAGAATCCTACACAGAGCTTCAGAAATGTCTGAAAGGTCTCTCACTCTGTTAGTCAGTAATGTGCTGCCAGCAACTCCTGGCATTTGTTCCATGTGCTGTTCTTATATAACCAGCTGGGAGGTTTTTAATCAATCAGGATCTGAAAAAACCCAAATCCTTTTGTGTGAAGGAAGAATGATTGAGGATACAAATGATAACAAAGACTACATTAAAAAAACAGATTTTGAAATTTCCACTTCAACCTTACACTGAAAAATTGGACATTAAAATAAATGCACTTTAAAATGCAGTTCAGTTATATTATTACCTCCTTTCAATAGCTTTACATAAACCTCCTTCCTAAGTATGGTATTTTAAAGATTTTTGAGGTATTTGTGATGCAAGATGGTAGGAAGCATCTGAGTTGGAGGAAATATTATTGAGGAAAATAATTGAATAATTGAACAGACAAGCTTTTGAAGTCCATCTGTGCACAGACCATGCAACCATATAATCTCTCACCTCAGAAGACACAAAATGTATGTTTTATCATAACATGCATCTTTAAGAAAAAGTGTTTTGTTGGATTTGGAGCCAGATTATGTAATTGTTAAGAGAAGCTCTTAAGTTTTCACACAGAAAAGAAATTTGAATTTGAAAAGAAAATGGGAACATTTTTTTCTCTTTGATTTACAAACAAAGCAGGTGAGAATGGAGAGAAAGAGTTCCTAAAAACCATCACTGCATCAAACATTCTGTAAGTACTAAATAGAAGCAGTATGAGAAAGGGAAAGTATCATGACAGATTGAGGATCTTATTTTATAAAATAGCTGCAGAGGGCTTGAAAGCTTTAAAGAGTGCCAGTGAGGGGGCAGAACAGAAGTGTGTGCACATCTTAGGAGAAAATTACTGAGCTTTAATCTCAAACATATTAACCTCAAGTCTTCATTGTGAGGTAGCTTGGTCTTGCTTTTTGGAAATTCTGAGCTCTCTCACGTTTGTGTAAACAGAAGAAATAATGCAGAGGTGAGGGGAGAGGAAAAAATTATGAGTTTTACAGACATAAAATATAAATATCTGTGAATTGCTATCCTTTTCAAAGAAATAGGTCTTGAGAAGATCATTATTCCAAAATCATTAGTATGACGTCCCAAGGAGCTCAGGAAGAGCATGGCTATCCTGTCAATCTCTGAAGCACATGAAATGAAGCCCACTACTTGCATGTGTAACTGGGACCTAAACCAGTGCCCAGCTGTTCTATCAATGAAAATTCTGTGGGGTCCAGTTGCTGTGTCAGTCCAGCTTCAGAGAGAGGAAGCAGGAGACTCTGCAGGACACAGATTTATGAACTGGGGAGCACAGGTGCACTACACCAGCTGGTAGAGTGGTCCCTGTCTTTATTCCATTGAACTGACTCCCATCTCCTTCAGCCAGGCTTGTGCTGCCCCCAGACCAAAGCAGGACCCCCGAGCTGTGTGAAGTGGGGCTGTAGCCAAACTTCACACTCGATTTCCCAGGAAGGGAGCATTGCATGGGAACACAAAGAGGGTATTACCCCCTTGTGACATTTGCAAGACAAGTACTGGAGTTAAAGGCTACCCACATTTTAAGGAGCATGAGACTTTATTGAAAAAATGAGAAAGAGAAGCTCAAAGTTAAGCCATGACTCAATCATGGTCACTGAGGAATGATTTTTATTATAGCAGGCAACTCTTCAATCTGTTGGATACAACAGAAGCCAGTCTGGAGGCAAAGAGTACAAGTAAAATTTGCAAGGTGCAAATTTTAACCAGGTAATCAACAACTGAACAGCACACCCATAGAGGTGGTAGATGCTCTCTTGCAGTCACTTATAACAGAGGTTGAATGCCTTTGAGATACAGTGTAAGAAAAAAACAATGAACTTGATGCAGAAGTTGCTGGTGATTGTTAGAGGAGGTCAGACCATGTGGCAATTTTCCCTTTTAATCTTAAATTCTCTGAGTTGGAGGCACATCTTAATACTTACTGCTACACTGCTTCTCCAGGTGTCAAGAAATGTTCAGCTAGTCTAGAAAAACATCCTGAAAGGCTGTTGCTCAAATGTGATCTGTTTGTATTTAAGCAAAATACAATTTGGGGGATCCAGTACTATCTAGACAGCATAATCAGCATGTGACTCTGTAGTATTGCTTAGTACACACGGCAAAACACAGCCCTGGGTATTAAGAGTTGTTCCGGAGAAACTGAAAGGGATTTTAAAGGAATTATGATCATTGAGATTTTTTCATACAGCTCTAGAATTAATTAAAACACTGTTGTTAATGACTACAGATACCAGTCATCTCTGAAGGAAGTAAAAAATGGTAGCCTGCAGAATAAACATGATGCCATTTGTAGATTATTTTTAATCAAAATACTCAAACTGAGAAAATTACTCAATAAACGTGATGAGTAAATATTTAACCTTTAGGTTTAGTTTGTGTTCATATTCCAAACAAATATAGTTACAGATGCTTAAACATTTGTAAGTGTTGAACATATGTTTACAGAGTAATTATATTTAACATTGGGAAATTCACAAAACAGTTTCCACATGTGTTATGTGCCCTTTTATATTAATGTTTTCTAAATGTCATGTTGAATAGTATATTAAATTCCATCTTCTTTCTAAGGTACCTGAAGTGGTAGCTTTAGAAAATATTTTTCTCAGCTGTAATAACTCCTTGCATTTAAATATATTGTTGGCATTTCCATATATCCTATTACCTTGCATTTTCCTGTAAACCAACAGATGAAGGTTTTAATAAACCCCATGATTAAGCAAGGTTTTTACTGCAGCTATCCTTTTGCATTTCAAATTGTCAGTTTGTTGCTACTGTGATTTCCCCTATGTACAGGATTACCTTTGTTCAACAGGAATCATGCAAGTCAGTGATTAACAAGAGATTAGCTAACGTAGTTCACTGCGTTATGCAATTTTGATATTGCACCTCATTTCACCAATGGGGAAAAAAATTAAAAAGGAAAGTTTCCAACCCCCACTTTCCCGTCTGAACTCTCTGTTTTTCATCAGAACTTGTTGCTTTGATTTCAGCCTTCTGAATTATTTTCATTTCTGTAACAAGAGTTCTCATGCTTTCAAGTATCAACAAGTGGTTTGTTTTCATATTTTCATGGAGGAGGAGAGAGTTGACAGACTGTTGTCCTGACCAGTGTGTTGGAGGGGTGGCAGCTTCACCCTCCAATCCACTGATCCCTTTGGAATTCTATAAAATGTCAAAGATGTAAATAAAGTTCCTTCTTTTCCAGCACGACTCAGAGTGTAGGTGCAATTGTTTCCTGTCTCCTGTTCCCACAAGAACTCTCCATAGGGCCTCAGTGCTTGGAGCCCTTCACCTGGGCAGGCTGTTTTGGCTCACTGCCCTGGTGAGCTGTGCCCGGGCTGGTGCCTCCAGGGCTGCGGAACATCACTGTGGCAGTGGAATTCCCAGGCTGGGAGCGAGGCCTCCGCAGGCAGCCAGGCTGGGACGGGCCGGGAACGGGGAGCACCACATGGACTTTGCTCCTCGCTGCCCCTGGGGCCCCGCAGGGACATGTCGGGTGCTGCACCTCCTCGCTCCGCTTTGGGGCTCCCGGGAGCGCTGGAACCACACCTGCGCTCACCTGCGCTCCCCTGTCCTCAACAGCAGAGCAGCTGCTCCCATGGAGGGTGGCGGGGCCCTGCAGCAGCTGCCCAGGGCGGGCCCGGGCTCCCCTCCCTGGAGGCGTTCCGAACCCGCCCGGGCGCGGTCCGGTGCCACCTGCGCCGGGTGACCCTGCCTGGGCGATCCCCAGAGCTCCTTCCAACCCCAACCCCAACGATTCTGTCACTCTGAAACACGGTGCTGAGCCCTTCGACCCGGAGCACGGGTGCAGGAGAGCAGCTTTGTGTAAAAACCAACAAAAAGCAGCGATTTCCCCACGTACCCGTCCCGTTTAACAAACGATAAGATTTGCCACACGCTCCTTGCCCAGTGTCGGAGCCCTCAGCACAGCTCACGGCCCGCGCCCATTGCCAGTGCCAGCCTGACACCTGCCGGTGGCCGAGCGGCCTCCGCGGCACTGCCGGGAACCGGCCCGGCTCGGTGTTTGAGAGGAGACCGGACCCGACAGGGCCGGGGAGCGGCGGAACGAGCGGCGGGGCCGGTTCGGGTGCGATTTGGGGCCGGCTCGGGAGCGATTCGGGGCCGG
>VYZR01117825.1:0-30755 GCA_013400675.1 Oxylabes madagascariensis | reverse complement strand
GCCCGGGCAGCGCCTGTGCCCTCCGCCGAGCCCGGGCAGCGCCTGTGCCCTCCGCCGAGCCCGGGCAGCACGGCCCGCGGACGAGGTGCCGGGGACCGGCTGGCCGCCGGCCCGACGGGAAGTGTGAAAAGTAACTAAGGTGGACGAGCAAAATAAAACGAAAGAACGCAGCTCTAGGGCTGTCGCAGCTGTTAACCATAGCATTTTTCACTTTATAGGTAACACGGATATTGGCTTAGTTCACATAAAATGAAAACAAATTGTATTTCTGTGTGGTGAAACTAACATGATGTAATCCTTGCTCTCCGAACTTTATCGTATCAGTGAACTTAGTAAGATGTTGCAAGAAAATACCTTCTGTTGTCAATCGGCGTAAATAAGTACGGTGATCTAAAACGCTGATTCAGTCCAAGGCCAGGAATTTCAGTGAGGAACCGTCATTTAGGAACACTCACATTTCCCAGTGCATGCTGCTTAAGCAGAAATATCAGTTTGCCTGTCCACAGCGAGATCCATTATTATGAAAAAATCACATATGTTTCTAAATTGTGTGACCGTATTAAAGTACCTTACTTAGTGTTTCAGTTAACTCATTTGAGTTTGGGTTTTAGGGTTTGGTTTTGTAGCCTGTGTTTCAAAGGAAATTGATTTGATTTCATTTCACAATAGGAACTATGACCCACCAGGGTCTTGCAACCTATAGCTTGGTTGCTTCTAATCAGGAGCACACAAAATGTTCTGTGGAAGGTGACCCATAATACAAGGATTTGATCTGTTTTTAGGATTGGCACTGCTGCCCTGGCAGTTCAGGTGGTTGGTAGCAACTGGCCCAAGCCCCATTACACGTTGCTGGTGACGGGCCTGTGCCGGTTCCAGATCCTGCAGCTGCTGAAGGAGAAGCCCTATCCCGTTGCTGAAGTGCAGCAGTTGGATCGACTGGAGCAGTTCACTAATGGCCATAAGTCTGAGGAGGAGCTTGGAGAGCTGTCAGAACAGTTCTACAAGTATGCAGTACAGGTAATTTGTTGTATTCTTGTGTGTCACATAGCCTAAGTGTGGGTACACTTAGGCTCTTTATTTGTTTTCCATCTGCCCTGCTGTTTCTCCAGTTCTATATTTTTCAGCAACTAGTAGAGTTTCAATATTTCTGCTGCAAAATAAATGTTACTGTTACAGCGTGAGGTTTCTATGCCAAGCTCCAGGGTGTCTGCACAGCTCATTGCAGCTGAGTCTTGTGCAACTGCTTGTGTTGGTGCTATGAGAAGTTGGTGTTTCGTGTATAGGAATATTATACATACATTCTAGTAAAAGATTTGATTAATTTTTCTAGAATTTTACCGAGATACAAGAAAATACATACAATAGAAGTATAATGAATTGGAATTTAAAGAATGTGTTGGAAAAGAGTCATGGGGAGGTTTTTAATCTGGATATGTGGGGGAAATAGGAGAGGTATGTATTGAAAAAAATGCTGCAAACAATAATGATACTTTTGAACTTCTCAGACAAGGGGAGAGCTCAAAGTCGTGGTGCTCTATGCTGAGTTAGTGCCTCATCTGTGAACTTTTGGTGAACTTATTTCAGCAGCTTTTTGGCAAACTACCTAGACATGGTTCCCCCTGAAGGACACAATCCTGTTGAGGTCAGAGAGCCACTGAGATAGTTCCAAAAGAAATCCAGCCGCCATTAGCTTGTTCCTTTGTGTTGCAGCTGGTTGAGATGCTGGATATGTCAGTGCCTGCAGTGGCCAAGCTCCGGCGTCTCCTGGACAATCTGCCCAGAGAGGCTCTGCCAGATATCCTGACCTCTATCATCCGAACAACCAACCAAGAGAAGCTGCAGGTATCGTGTTCTTCAGCGCTTTTAGTGGTAGTTAGGTGTTGCTATCTTTTTAAAGTCAGTCACTTTTGGGTAATTCTGGAATTGCTCACGCTTGTGACTGTACAGTGATAACATTATGCCAGCAGGGATTTGTGTTACAGCTGAGCATCAGTGCTTGCAAAATGCTTTGATGGTGTTGTTTGAAGTGTTTATATATGCACGTGGCAGAACTTGCCTAAGGTAAATAGATCTAGTTGGGAAATCTTGGAAATGGTTCATTTTATTGAACAGTAAGTAGAGCACGGACTTCCCATAGTAAAGATGATAAATCTTTCTTCAGATTGTGTTAAAACTTTGCTTACTTATCCAGCTGACTGATCATTATACATATCTTAATACTAATAACTTCAGAGTTAAAATATTTTTAATATTAGAATTAAATATTTTTTACAACATCTTAAGTCTGTGTTTCTTTAAACACTGAGACAGTGGTTAAATTTCTATCATATGTCGAAGTAAATCTATGCAAAAATTATCTTTATGGCTTTGTGCTTATTCATGTGATTTCTGTATTTGCTTGCTATGTTTTGCAAGTTGTTCCTTTTCTTCTCTAACTGCTTATGCTGCACCTGGTGTTGAAAATGTGTTAGGTTCCTTCAAAGCACCACAAGTAGAAATTAATGCAGTAATTTGAAGGGAAGGTGTGTGCTATATCTGGATATCTGTTACATTGCCTTGGGCAATGGTTTCTCCCTCCCCAGAGACCCCCAGAGTCAGCGACTATATAGTTTGACCCTTCCTCCCCTTTTCAGACCCTATTGGCTGAGTTCCAGTTATCTCTTCTAGGAGAAACCTAGATAAGACCCTCTTCTTCCGCTCTCGCCCTCTTTTTCCCCCTTGGAAGACATGGAATAAACATCTGCAATCATATCTCGGGGTTAGAGCCTCTTTTGTGCCCTTTGTCCCGTCTTGAAATATCCCCCGAAGCTCTCCAGGTCTGAGCTAGCATTAGAATCCTGGCAGGGGCGAAACAGGGGGCATATTTCAGATATCCTGCTGGAGGAAGGTACATTAGCTATTAGTGTGTCACATTTTTTTTATTGGAAGTTCTAAAGAGAAGGGCAGATGGTGGAAGCTGCAGAAATACAGAGGAGCAGAATTCTATCCTTTTCCACATATTAATTTAATATGAAAATGGAATTGTGTGCAAAATATTAAAAAGACAAAATAAACAAAAAAATCTCTGAACAAAAACCTTGGTGAATTTTTTTCCCTGGGTTACCCAAGGAGATGATGCTGTAACTTTCTTAACAGGGCCATCTCTTTCCTGAGGCCCAGTAACTGAAAAATAGGACATTGATAGATGTTTGCCACAGGAAATGCAACTGTAATATTAAGATGTTTTAAAACTAGACAGGACAAGAGAATTTTCTCTATTTTGAAGTGCTTTGTGGTTCAGGCAACCAGACCCTTGAGGCTAGATTTTGTGTGCTGTATTCTCCTTGCTCTTCTTGCTACCTGTTTTCCTAAATCCATCTATTCTATACCTCTGGTCAAAAGACAGTAGCAGTACCTCCATGTTCCCTTCCTCCAGAGTGAGGATTCCTCAGTGTGAACTTGTGCTTACAGCTCCTTGCTCTTAGATTTTAGATGCTGTTAGGCTGGAAGAACGGTTCAAGATGACCATACCATTGCTTGTTAGACAGATTGAAGGCCTGAAGCTGCTTCAGAAAACAAGAAAGTCCAAACAGGATGATGATAAAAGGGTATGGAGCTTTCAATTTGGGTGCAGTTTTTAAACACGCTAATGAATGCATGATTTTAATCTGTGCATTTTTAATGTATAACCATAGTGTGTGATCGTTGTCTGGAGCTGCAGAGAGCACCCAGCTGGCAACTTTGGCTGTGTAGATACACAAAAGACAAAATACTTCTTTAAAACTGCCTAGGCTTTATTTTATTTTTTTTTTAATTTAATTTTTATTTTAATCTGAGCACTTTGTAACATTAAATGCTCAGATTCCTCTGAAGAGTCAATTCATGTGCATGGTATGCACACAGTGAGTTCTGGCCTGTGCAGTGAAAGGTGTATCCTTTACTGATGGCATTGCAGAGAGTGGCAGCTTTTGAACTACAGATAAAGAATGGGTGTTGTAAAATGGAGCTTGTTCACTTTTGCTGTGTCTAACTGAAATGATATAGTTTAGTAACTGTGAAGTCATTGAGAAATGAAAAAAGATAAGGGAGATTTACCCATTTTGTAAAGATTAGGTTTATGCTGCTTAATATAATGGGCTACAGTGCTTGAAATACCACCAATAGCTCCTTTCAGTTTTGGTCTTGTTTTGTGTTGCTTGCTAGTTTAGGATATATGATAAACTAACTTAGGAAATATAGAAAGAACTGTAAGTTTTTAAAGTAGCACCAATAATATTTTTGAAGTTAAATAATATTTTGGAGTTAAAACTTTCTGGAGTTCTGAATTTTTCCATGCACCTTACCTGTTTTTGCCATGATTTTCATTTGAAGCCAACGTACACAGCTTATTTCAAAACCAAGACCTGGTGCAATTCTGTGGCTCTGTTTTCATTGCACAGGTTGTAGCTATTCGTCCTAATAGAAGAATCACTCATGGAAGCATTACAGAAGATGAGGAGGAAGAAGAAGATCATGATGATGTTGTCATGCTGGAAAAAAAGATTAGAACATCCAGTATGTCAGAACAAGCTCTTAAAGTTTGTCTTAAAGAAATAAAAAGGTAGGAGGCTTTTAAATGGTGGTTTCTTTTAAAATTTAAAACAAATCTTGCAGACCTTTTCCTGTTTGATATGTGTTTTTGTTGGTTGTATTTTTGAAATTATTTCAAACCTCAGGCAGCAGTCACTGCCTTGCGGTGCAGTAGGGGCTTCCTTTGCATTTAATTTCTGGTTGGCCTTTTGAATTGTGTACTTTCATTTCCAGATTAAAGAAGATGCCTCAGTCAATGCCAGAATATGCTTTGACAAGAAATTACTTGGAACTGATGGTAGAATTGCCATGGAACAAGAGTACGAAAGGTAAACCCTTCCCTTAGTGGTGATTCTCTTGCACAAACATTTTAGGACAAGTAACTATCTTGTAAACACTGTGAATTAGTTCTGTCTTGTAAAAACATTGTTGATAAATTACTGTAAGCCAGGTAAACCATTAGACTTCAGTGAGAGCTGTACACTGAATAGCATGTGTAGCTAAGTTGTATATCTAAAAATGTGGACTTAAAAAGTATTAAGAATAGTTTCATTAAAAATGAAGGTGCTGATATGTATCAAAAATAATAAAGGAATGAGCATCTAATTATTTTTTATATGCTAGACAAAAAACCCTTTTGGAGATTTCTGTAACATTGGTCTTTCTGAAGAAGATTCTGGTTTATCTTAAGCAAATTTGGTAAGAAACAAAAGGATAAAAAAGCACAATTGTAGCTAATTTTAATAATTACAACTTGAGGTGCAGTGGAAAAATGGAGTCCATGTCTGCTTTGTACCATAGTTTTTGGCGTTGTGAGTAGAGTGATACTCTTAGTACAGATACAGAAAATGGAGAATGAGGGAAGAGTAGGAAACCAAACACGACCAACAGACATCTCCTACTGACCAGCACAAGTAGGTTAAGTGGGCAGAATTACTTTGCAAAAGGTGGACTTAGCACACCTGCATCTCCATCCCTACCCTTCTGCTGGTATTTGCAGTGATGGATTGTTGCTGGTTTGAAATAGAGCCCTGGCTGTTTACAAAAAAATCTCACAAATATTTTCTTTAATCATTAAATTGTAAAAAGATCTGCTACATGTACTTTGCAATATTATTCAAAGAATCCCCAAATGAGTAAAATGTTTGTTGACAGTCCCAGCAGACTGTTTTTTTGGTGGAAGTTGCTCTTTGATCTTTTAAAATTATGCCATGTCGTGAAGTTTGATGTTTTTACTTTAAGCAAAGTTTGTGAGTGTGACCCATGTGATTGCTATTTTGAACTCTAGCTACAGTGAATAAAAACACGCATGAATATAGAAATAGAAAATCATGATAATTATCTTTATGTCATTATCAGTACTGTGTCATTTTCAGTACTATAATCTGTCTATCTTAGTTCTAATTTCCTTTTTAAAAAAGGAAATTAAAGAAGAACTTTAATACCATTGTTTTAGAAAAGCGTTGTCTGAAATGTGTGTGTGACTTGGGGGATTGCCCTGATGAAGGTATCTGTTTCTACAGTAGGATGAATTGTTTCCATTTTTAAGGGAAATGTGCTGATCTCTGTGCTCTTGTCCATGCCAGATCGCCTGGAAATCCGCGCAGCTCGGATTGTTTTGGATAATGACCATTATGCCATGGAGAAGTTGAAGAAGAGAGTTTTGGAGTACTTGGCTGTGCGACAGCTTAAGAACAACCTCAAGGGACCCATTCTTTGTTTTGTGGGGCCCCCAGGAGTTGGTAAAACCAGTGTTGGAAGATCAATTGCAAAGACTTTGGGTCGAGAATTCCACAGAATTGCTTTAGGAGGAGTCTGTGATCAGTCTGATATTCGAGGCCACAGGTAATTACTTCTCCTTTTCCTAATTGCAGTCTTTTCTGTGCAGAATGTATTGATTATTTTCACTGTTCAGCCAATACAGAGAAATTTTGCTTCTATGAAACAATGGTAGATATTTATGGATTTTCCTTGGTAGTCAATGATGTTACTTGGGGGAGGATTTTAATGGAATGGATGTTTAGTGTTGTGGTACAAACTTCATTCTTTCCTTCTGCTGCTGCCCTGTATTGTCATAGGGAAGGGATTTCATCTTCAGTTATTTTAGCACTTTGAAGTAAAAATCTGTAGAAAGTTCAGTGCAAACTCTTGATTTTTCTGCTTTTAACAGGCATGTAAAGATTTAATTATCCAGTATAACCCATGGTAGCAATACATTCCTTCATAACCATGTTTGCTGCTAAAAGATGAGGAGAAACTTGGAGTGATACATGAAAGTTGCAAGAGGATAGCAATGGACTTGTTTCTGAACTGTTCTCCTATTTCAAAAGGAGATTTATGCCTAAGCTGGGAGGTTTCAAAGGACATTTTTTGGATGACATTCCTTAAGGACTGTTTTTGGTGTTGGGCTCTTTATGTATCTACCACTTAGTCTGCTAAATTTGTATTAGTCCATTCCTCAATCCTTGCAACTGGAAGCATAATGAATGGGCAATAGAGCATCAGTGCAGCATTTTTGTTTCTATTACACATATTTTATGCTTATTGCATGCAGCGTAAGAAATCCAGAATAATGAATTTTAGTCAGGTTTTCTTTTAAGTCATGTTATTGAATAAAATTTCTCCTTACAACAGGAGGTGAATACTGTCAATTAAAGCTATCAGTTGTTTTTTTGATGCCACCTAGCAGTTAATTTTGCCCAGTAGCTGTGCAGCTACTCTCAGTAGAATACACCTAAGATAGAATGTCCTAAAAACAACGTGTGCTATTCGAAGTGAAGCCACTAGAGGCTGTGAAATACTCAGCGTTATGGAAAGTAACTTCTCCAGAGCAGAGCAGGACTCAATGCTTTGCAACAGGGAAACAAACCACATCTTGAACTTGACATTATAAACAAAAGTCAAACTTCCTATCTTGTGCTGGACCTCATAAAGAGTAAAGACAGGGATAGTCATATGACAGAGCCTCTAAAAAGCTTTTTAGTTCAGGTGTTTGTGGCTGTCACACATTTTTAACTTAACACATTATTGAGTTATTAATTAATGTTAAACTGTTATAAATTTCATGTTAAAAAGTGTATGAAATTAGCCAATGGTAAATATTTGCTTAGAGAGTTTATTTTCCACCAGCAAAGGAATATGTAATCTGGAATTAGCAAGAATATTGTGTGGTTACTGTTCAACAAGCAAGTGTATAGTTTAAAAATGAATTTAAGGGCAGTTGGTACCAGGAGTCTTTTGTAGCCAACTGCTTTTTCCAGTGTTTTGTAGCTAAAATCAAACCCACCTGTTGCATACTGGATTTAAATTCTGCTTTGGTTTGTTTTCCTCCTTCTCGGAGTAAGATTTAGTCAGAACTACAGCTTTTCTGTAGAACTCTGTAATGTCCTTTTGTGTGAATAAATCCTTGAGGTTATTCCCAGTCAGGTGAATCCATGTTGTGCATCTGGTGGCAGTCAGAGGGAGCTGGTCTAGAAGTGGAGGAGACACAGACTGTTGTTTTCTGAGTTTCACTGTCGAGCAGGCTGATTTTCTAATATTACACCTTAGAAGACATTGTTTTTCTCCTAAAAGCTCCTTATTAGGCTTTGAGTCTTGAGTTTAGGATTCCATTAACATTGCAGGAGAACAGTACTTCATGTGCTGCTGATGTACTGAACATGTAGAAAAATGTACCAAATGTACTAGAACATTCAAAAGGAACTGTTTCAGCTTGACTTGCAAGCAAACAGTGCCTGAAATAGCATTCACTTGGGCCTCTTCCGTGAAAAGTGCAGACTGAGACATTCAGCAGACACAGCTCTTGGAGAGCAGCAGGGTGGGGCGTGGTGTTTAGTGACTGTGCTGTCCCACCTGATGTGTAAATGTGGCAATTGGAACTGCCCAGGTCTGGCCATTTCTCTGCATTTACCACTCACCTATACCATATGTTAAAGTATGCTGGTTTACGTTTGTTGTTTACTTGTATTAAAAAAAAAAAAAAAAGGAAAAAAAGACAAAAAACCTACAAACCACTCTGAAGGTTGACTTAGAACTTTTTTCCAAGAAGCTCATTGCTTTTAAAATCTCCTCAGTACTGATATTTTGTATCACACAGGAAATGTGTGATCTTCTCTGTTGTGTGTTTGTCTATTTCTGAAAAGGAAAGATGTAATTGTGCCATTTATTTATAGTGGTGCTGGTGAGGTAAGTGTGAAGCTCTTCTTTCTCACCTTCATGTCAAGCACTCCTTCCTACGTTACCAGTGCCGTGCAGTTTCAAAAGCTTGGACAGTTCACTTCTGGCTGAGGCCTTTGCTGAAGGCTTGTTTAGGTGCACTTGTTTGAGGAGAGGTGGGATTCCTCACCAGGACAGCTGTGCCAGCGCAAGTTCCCTGCACAGGCCTTGTTGCACCAGAAAAAAACTACAGACAGCATCACCCATGAGAGAAATGAGCTTTGTCGGACAAGTACAAAACAGAGATAGATTTGTAAAGCCCTTGAGTGGATACAACCTCTGGCCTTGCACAAAAAAAAAAAAAAAAAGGGATATGACCTTGTGCAAGGATGTTCAGAAACAGTGGTGTTAACTTTGTTATCTTTTTCTACCCCTGCAGTTAAAAATGATTTAAAGCTGTTTGTCTTGAGATCCCTGTGAAGAAAGTGAGTCCTGTTGCTTTCTTTCAATAATGTTACCACTGCTTTAAGGGTTCTGTTTCCTAGGCTTTCCCAGTTTACTTTGGCAGAACCAAGAAGGTTGGATTTCCCAGCTGTTTTTCTTGCATTTTCTAGGTTACATAGTGCCTGATGACATACTGTGCAACTCTAATGTTTTGTTTAAAGGTGCTTTCTCACTGATCTAGAACTATATTAAATGATTACTAAGTTGCAGATTGTCTCTGCCTGGAGCTCTCTAGGGGTTGGGATTTTTAAGTGTTGCTACACAAGTGAGATAAGTAGGAAACTTGCTCTGTGCTTCCTGTTTTGGGTGGGGAAAGCTGACTGTCCTCTGGGTTTAATGCAGGGAAAGAAACTGCATCAAAAAATGAGCAAAGCAATGTAGGATATTGTTTTACTTCCTTTCAACCCTAGCAAAAATAATGAAATCAACATTGCATTCAGTGATAGTGTTCCTAAACAGTAGCATTTAGTTTCACATCTTACAAGGCAAAGGTTAACAGCCAGACAGATAAATGGCCATATCTGCTTGTGATTTTAATATCTTCTGGCTGGTTTTATATGTAAATACCTGCAGGGCCTGTCTTACCAAGGATTCTGTTGTTGAGATGTGTTCTCTAATAACTGGAGATCTTGAGAATTTGATCATTAATGTAATAAAAGAGGTATTGGTCCATCTCTAATAAATGAAGAGGTACTACAGATTTAGACTGTTGCATCTGTTTGCTGTCATTTAGTTTATAAGCCAGTGTCTTTCTTAAAACTCAATGGAACAAGGACAGCTCAAATCTTTATAGGATTCAAAAGGACTGAGTAAAACTGTGTATCTAAAAACACAAACATGCATTAAAAAAGTGTAATGTTTTTAAGCATGCACTTGAGAATAATGTAGCAAGCAAGAACAAAGAGTGCTTGATGTTCACCTAATTATGTTACCCTATTACTAGCATAAGCAAAATACTGAAACAGTTGGGCTGCATTGTCTCTGAAGCATATAAAATTATTCTCTAGTGCAGTGAGCACCTTGTGGTAAAAACAACCCAGAGAAGAATAAAACTACCACCACCAAACAAAACCCAAAACCACAAAAAGTAAAAAACCCAAACCCATAACTGAAAAAAACCCCAAATTCCCCAAAAAACAAAGACATGCCCCAATTGCTACACTGATTAATTTGTTTACACTGGTAAGCGATTCACTTCTGTGAACTCCAGCTCTGGTTCAGTCTCCTCATTTTCTGATTGCATTTTATCAATGCCTTCCCTGTCTTGGCAGGGCTGTGGGTGTGCAGATGGAGGAGGAGGAGGCAGGCTGGCTGTGTAATAGCTCCCCGTGCGGAGTCCTGATCTGTAATGAATGTTCCACAGCGCAGCCCTCCGTGAGAGCAGGCGCTCCCTTGCTGCAGATTAGGGCTACACAAAAGCACTCAAGTGAGGGACTGTTGCCTGCTGGCTGCTTCAGTCTTGAGCAGCTGCCTCAGGAAGGTGGTAACAGGCAAACTGAATTATTCTTGCGTTGCTGGCTGTTTAGAAGATCTTAAAACCTTTTAATTTTGCTCAGATCTAGAATTAAATACATTTACTGCAATTTCTTTCCTCGGTGGTTAAATGTACGTGGAACTGACAGCATTGCTGTGTGGTTTGGGTTCTGCTTTTGTTGTTTTTTGGGTTTTTTTTAATATATATAAAGTCATCTCTAGTATTTTTTGAAATTACCCCCATGGTATTTTTTTGTTTCATCTTTGTAAATGTCATGCTGTTTATTTTGGACAGTAGTAAATCAGATCGTATGGCAAAGCAGGCCTTGTTCTGCTTGTCTGCTTTGTGAGGGTCATGAGCTAGATAGATACTGTAATTCAGCACTTCATGTACCTCTTTCTTCTTAGAATTTCATGCTCTTAGTTACAGTATTTTGAGTAATTATGGCACAAGCAGAAAAGAGTGTGATAAATGCAGCAAACAAGGGTTATATACATCTGTAAAACGTAGTTGTGCTCTGTGTGTGTTGTGGAAAAACGAATTTACTGATTCGCTGAATAAATTCAAACTCGTCATTTTTTATTTCATTGCAGTGTTCAGCTTTTCATTTTATATTGAAATGACAGTAATTGCAGTTACTTTTGGAGGGTGTTTATTAAAGCATGCTGTCATGGGGACATTGACAGTTCAGCATAACTGGAATTTTGCTCTCTTTTGTAACATGCTGAGTGAACTCCGTTGTGATGACAAAATCCCAGCATTGTAATTATGAAAATGTTTTTATTAATGAGGTTCCCAATTCTGCTTGTTCTTACAGTACAAGGATGCTGGTACTGGAACATATTAAGATGTCCACAAACTGTAAAGTTTGGATACACTTTAATGCAAATTACTATCTTTGGAGATCAACTAGTTCACCATGGAGCTGAAATTTTCATCTGCTGCTATAATTGCTTGTATTAGCTGTTGTATATTCCATATTTTTATCAAGTATTCCACAAATTTTTGCAAAAAAAGCCAGAATTGTTGCAGCGCTGTTTGTTCTTCTATTTTGCCTGGAGTTTTATTAGTGATATTATTGATGTTGCTCCTCCTGTTACCTGTGTCATCACCCTCTTTCCCCATCCCCATTCCTTTCCAGGCGCACCTATGTGGGCAGCATGCCCGGCAGGATCATCAATGGGCTGAAGACTGTCGGGGTGAACAATCCCGTTTTCCTCTTGGATGAGGTGGATAAACTGGCAAAGAGCTTGCAGGGGGATCCTGCGGCAGCCTTGCTTGAGGTAAGACGTGGTAAACTGCAAGCATTGTTTCATTTGGGTGTTAAAAGAATTTAACTGGACTTGAAAGAAGGCCTGACAGTGCCTGAGTTCTGACTTGGGTGGGTTTCTGTCAATTCCTTGGGCACAATGCAGGTGCTGTTACATAGTGGCTAAGTAACATAAAAATCTCAGTGAGCTGTACTTGAACACAAGGATAGATATTGGGGTGTTTTCTGTATTTAAATAGTGTTCAAGCCCTAAACATCACTTATTTGGGGGACTTGAAGACAATGATTTTTAATGATCAAATGTTGTTAGCTAAGAAAGAACTGTAGAGCATCTAGACAGTAACTAGACTTCAAGTTTTCCCTTTCTTTCTTGGAACAACTTCAATATATTTTTGAAGCTCTTGATGGTACCAGCTTGTATTGGAGCTAAGCAGTTTACCCAGTGCATAATATGGACTAGCTGCATGTTGTTTTAGGAGCATTTCTTTAATTAGTGTTGTAATTAACTTTCTGAAGTTGGATTTTTCATGTAAGTCACAGATTCCCACTCCTTGACTGATTATGGTGTGATGAGTGTTAGATTTCCATGGGAGTCAGGTTTTCCATGAGTGCATTTTTTCTGAACTTTTGGCACTCAGACTAAGATGTGAATGAATCTAGTTTTGAAGCATGTATTACAGTTATTTTATCACAAACGTTTTAGAGTTGTCAAAGTTGATTTGCTTAAAGACACAAATAACATTCAGGAGATACAATTGAGGACTTTGGTGAATGAGATACTGTTAGAATATTTTGTAAATCCCATCAAGTGTTGAGATGTTATTAATTAGGTTAGTTGGGCTTTCAGGAGGCCAAAACTAGAGTGATCATGAAGAAGATGAATTGAGACCTGCACCTTGCAAGCTTCATGTATCATGTAGCAGTGAGGAGTTGTCAGATCCTTCTTCCCAGTTTCCATTTTCTGAAGTGTGACATGATATCCCAGTTCAACTCCTTCTTCCACTCATTTGTGCATATTCAGTGCTTTTATTCCAGCAGTTTGCTGGAGAGAGGAAGGAGCACGTCCTCAGGCATGGGGAAGAGACAAAGCATTGCCCTTCCCTGGGCAGCAGGCTGTGTCCGTCTTCCTGTGCCAGCACGGATGGCAAAGGGGAGGATGAGGGAGGGGATGGCAAAGGAGAGAAGGAGGGAGGTGCTGGCACAGCAGGGCTGGGCCAGGCTGAAGTGTTGAGGCTGCCAGGGCAGATGCTGCACTGTGCACGTGATTGTTTTTGTGTTGTGCATGCTTAGAGATTCCTTGTACTGCTGTAGTTTTTGCTCTGCCTTCTCTTTTGTGTTCTCTCTGGCCCTAGGGACTGCCATGCTCCCACTGTGTCAGCTTCTGGCGTGGTTCTGTACCTGTTTCACTCAAAAGGAGAGGCATTAGTAAAAAATATCCTCATTTTTTGAGCTGTCCGGGCTCACTTTCACAGAAGTGGCTTAGGGCACATCTCAGTTGTCAGACCTGAGGTGTGGTAGCTTTGTAAGTGGGAGTGAAAGTGGTTCTGATAGTATTTGCCTACAGAGTCATTCTAATGACTCTCTTGACTGACAGCGCTTAATGCAGTGATTTAAATATGAAAAATGCTACTTAAATTAAGGTGTCATGAGCTCATCTGGATGCTGTATGACATGCTGCAAATGAAGTGTCAATTGACTTTCTACAAACGTCATTATTTTCTTCCTGCTAGATACTGGAAAATTACTGTTTTGACAAGGCCAACGAGTTCTTTGAAAATCAGTGTATGAACAGGCTGTGGTTTGAGAGCTCTGTTTTGATCTTTGCATGTTAACATGAACTAGTAGTAATTTAAATGTGCTAAAAAATAGCATGGCTTCACTTCTTTAGCTTTTAAAAATGACAGTTAATGGTCCCTTACCTGTGCATTTTTCAAGTGTGTAGTACACTTTTCTAGGGCGCATGAAGGGCCTCAAAGTGCAAAGAAAACAAGCAGGGGAGTGTAATAAATACATTATTCCTTGTACCATTCCTCTGGGGGGTTTTATTTACACTTTGCTGAAAGTGTAATGATCTCTGTTTCTGAGTTTGCTGATACCTCTGCTGTCATTTGTCTTTTAGATACTTGAACTGAGCTGTCCTAATTCTAGTCAATGCAGGATAAAATACCCAAAAATCAAATTTTTCTATTTAGCAGTCTGTTGTTTGATATGCAGACACAATGATTTAGGATTTCATGGAGAGTGTTCCAGTCATGGATCTAGATCTGTATATTAATACTGGTAATTTTATTCAACCTTTGTTGAGTTTTATAATTTTTTTCCTTCCCTGTCCGGCAGTAGAGAACAATTGTATTTTTCTATTGTGTCATTTGTGAGGGCAAACGAATTTAATTAATACCTGTTTAATTAGTTGTGTTTGAATTCTGGGGACTTTGTTACTGCTTTGGGATGTTTCTGTTTTCCATCTTTTAAAGCCACATTCTCAGTGATGCTCAGCTCTGCTCCTGCCATGGATTTTTTCAGCTGAGGCTCATAAGTTTCACTTCCCACTGCCTGCCTGGGCTGCAGGGTTTATGTGAGCCCTGCTAATTGCCCATTAGTTGCATCTGGAGAAGTAATTGCTCTATTAACCATGGCTGCGCTGCTCCCCTGCGAGACCTCTATATCCCTCTACTGCTGGCTAAACATCCTGAAGCAGGTGCTTTACCTCTCCTAATGGACAGCTCGTGGCTGGGCATAATAGCTTCATTTTCATCTGCTGCTCCTGATTTACCTTGTTGGAAAGTCCATCTGGAGTGGTCAGAGGTGGTTGTTTTGCTGGAGAGCAAACAATAGTCAGTGGTCGCATCACTGCTCCCTTTGCTGTTCATGCTGCTGGTCTGGTAAGTGGCATCATTAACTATGAAAGGCACATCCTTTATTCCTTAATGTGGAGAGGTGTTAAATTCTTGCTGTCCACAACAGGGCATATTCAGGGAGAAAATTGCCATCCCTGTGAGCTTGGGGGCAAAGCTTGGTGCTTTCTAATTGCCAGATACGTGTTTAGTTCTAATGCTTCTGCAGAGCTGTTGCTTCAGCAAGGCAGAATGTCTTCCTATTTCCAGTTACTGTTCATTAACAAAGGAACATTTTAGTCTAAATTTAGATGACCTCTGTTAAAAACAGAAGAAAACAGAAATGAATCCAAGTGCCTGATAGTGACTATTTGTATGCAGGGAAATTAGACCAGGAGCATCGCCAGGCAATTAAATGTTCATGGAATTTATTCTGGATTTTGTGGTAATAAAAAGCTGTTACAGAGAAGCCTTTGTATGCATGTGAGCTATCTGTCATAAATTAGCCAAGATATTTTGTGCACTGAATGTTCTTTTTGTACTTCATATTTCTGTATTAATTGAATACCTTGGAAAACTTTTGAACTTGAACTTCATCACAGATACCTAACTGAAGAACAGTTCTATTTGCTTTGGAAAATCTGTTTGAAATGCATAGGCAGGGCATTGGTTTGTATCTTATGCTAAAAAACAGTAACCATGACAAAGAATTATGAGTCTGGAGGATCTCCAGCCCTTGTAAAAAATCTCAGATAATTCACATTTTTCGATATAATCTGAGTTAGTTTGGATTATAGTTTCCTTTCTCTTTATTGGATAGTATTTTTTGCGTGTGAGTACAGCATCAATATTTTGTGTATCTTTGTAAATAACATTCGAATGACCAGCTTGGTACTTAGTGGCATTCATAAGGATTTCTAGTTGCAGACTAGAAGGAGAAAGAAGCATGCATGTAAATAAATGTGTCAAAATGCCAGTTTGGTCTGTCACAATACATTGTTTTTCAGCAGCTTTGGAATTACTTGCAAACACTTCAGCTGATAGACTGGAGTGGAAATACTGTTATCAGTATTTTAAAAAGGGGGTAAGTTGAATTAGGATTAGCTGTTTAAAACAGTTTAGAAAAAATTGCAAGGGTAGACTTTGAGTGGGAGGCTAATGTTTGGTCTAGACCTGCTTGTTTGGAAGCCAGTTCATAGCTGCTGTGCTTGCTTTCCCTGCCTGTTGTATCACCCCATAGTTTAGGGCTGGACTGGGGGCTGGCTGAGGTAAGGCACATCTCTGAATTACGCATCAGTGGACTTGGCTTGAAGGATACTTCAAGGCCTTTGTTGGTAAAGAAGGGAGTAAATGACAGCAGCTGCTTGCTGAAGAGGGTAAGAAAAGCTTTTGAATAGCTTAGAGCCGGTGCACAATGGCATTCACTGAGTTCAGCCCTAGGTTCAGCATACGCTTCAGTATGTTTTAAGATCTCACTCTTAAGGGGAATGTGTAACTGCTCTTAAATCTGTGCAGCACTTCAAACTAAAATCCAAATGTATTCTGTTTGTTAGGAAAGTCAGCTGTGTTTCTAGCATTCTGTAATAGAAGGATTTTTTTAGTTCTGATCATAAATTTTTTCAAAAGATTTTTTCACTTCTCAAAGCCTGAGGAGAATTTAAGAGTAATGAAAATTCAGAATTGTTTCTTTTATAACTATCAAAGAAGTCCTCAGAGTCAGTTGTTTTTTAATTATCAACACCGTTCTTGGTTATAATTCAGGTTGTATGCATTCATTTGGGTGTAGGCAGATAAATTATTTTGACAGTGGTGTGCTGTTTCTCAGGAGATGCATGGGTCCCATTATTTGTGACATGAGAATTATTCATGTTGGTGTAGCATTGATCATTCATCATTTGGGAAGGAAGAGTGTGGCTGTACTTCAAGGGGATGTAAAGCAAAGGTGGTTCACAGGTGATACAGAAGCCAGGAATACATTGCTGTGTACAATGAACTTCCCTCTTGTGGCACTGTTAAAAAATCTACCAGACAGCATCTCAGTACCGTTGTGCTCCACATATGTATTGGATATTTATCACCTAATCTTACATCTAGGCAGGTGTTGCATTAGCACACGTAAGTAGTACTGAAAGTGATAGGAAGACAACACAGTTTTTGAAGCCCTAGTTCTACTTGTTCAGTACATTTTTGAGGTCAGTCAGACTGTTTGTTTTTGTTCTGCAGTGCTTGTTCAATTTTGTCTCTGTTCTCTTAGGACAAAAAGAAGAATGATTGTGTTGGGAAGGCCAGGGCTCACCAAGGGTCAGAGCTTGCCTGGGATGTCATGGACAATAACAACTTGTACTCCTCCTTTAGTAATAAAGGCTGGACAAAGCAGAATGAGTGGGGCAGGTGATTTAGAGACAGCAGATAAGGCTGGGATTTTGTTCTTCCCCTTGGTCTCACAAGAGAGTCTCATGGGCTGGTGTGAGTAAGAAGTAAGCTTAGAATAAGAACAGCTGCCAGCAGCAGGTGAGGATTGGAGTCAGGGATTATTTGGGAGAATTCTCCTTGTTCTGTAGGACCACATGGGCTGCTTTTCCCAGGTTGCTGTGAGTCCTTGAAGGGCCACTCTACCATGTGAGAAAGGTCATGGAGATGAAGTTTAGGGGAGGTGCTTCATGGCTGGAGAAATGCTGCAGCACCTCTAGAAAAGGGCAGGAACAACTCATGGGGAAGTGACTTTTTGAACTGTGCATGTGATGTGACATGTAATCACGGAGTAATCCAGGCAGGGCCAGGATTTAGTGATATCTATAATGTATTTTGTTACTGTAAAGTCAGATTTGACAGATCCAAATGGAACGTAATAAAAATGTGCGTATTTTATTTACTTCTGATTGCACAATTGCATCACTTTTGTGTTCACTCTTGTAAGGTCTTGGATCCAGAACAAAATCACAGTTTCACCGATCACTACCTAAATGTGGCCTTCGACCTGTCCCAAGTGCTTTTCATAGCTACAGCCAACACTACAGCTACAATCCCACCTGCCCTGCTGGACAGAATGGAGGTTATCCAGGTGCCAGGTAACACTGCAGTGCCTTCATTACACATCTGTTGCAGGTCCTTAAACAAGTTTGGGGTGTTTTGGCTGAAATGAAAGGCAGCTCATTAAGGAAAGCCTGCCAGGAATCAGGAGTGTATGGCTGGAGTCATTAAAAGGGACAGAGCAGGATGCCTCTGCTGTGGCCTCTGTCACAAGAATAGTATTTAGCACTGCACTCAGAAAAATTCAGTTCCAGGTCTGTGGTAATGTATGAATACATTCTGTAATAATATTGTCCTTCACTGATTTGTTTTTATTCTAATGGTCTCTTGGCTGATGCAGCTTTTTAGGATTCCGATGGAGAAAGGAGTGTTTGAATCACTAAAATTCTGTTTTTGTTCACATAAAGTTATAATTTGCCACAAGGGATCATACCAACAGCCTTATAAATTATAGCTGGGGGAGGTTTTTGGTTAAATTCAATCAGGTAGAATTGTAAAAGATAAAAGATTTGATTATATTGTAGTGTCTAAGCAAAAAGATCATTAATAAATACATGCTGGTTTGTTTTCTATTTTTTGGAAGGTTACACGCAGGAAGAAAAAATTGAAATTGCACATAGACACTTGATTCCTAAACAGCTTGAACTGCATGGTTTGACTCCACAGCAAATACAGATTCCTCAAGTAACCACTTTGGGCATAATTACCAGGTAAATCTTTGCTTTCAGTTTAAGTACCTTCTTTTATAAATCATTTCATAAAGTGGCAATGCAAATACATCTTAATATGTATTGTCTTTAATAGCTTCAGCAGATCAACAGTTGGTAGTTCATAAAATTGCTCTTTCCTTAGCTCTTGTCTTCTTTAGAGAACATCCTTTCTGTGGAGTTCCTTGCTCTCCAGGTGTGGCTCACAGTCAGTGGTGCTGACACAATTTCCAAGGCCCTGTGAATAAACAGGAACACCTGAGGCTGGTGTGGCTGCAGTGTGTGAAGCCATAGCCTTGGCAGCAGACAACATGTAGTTTAAAGAACCAAGTTATATTTCTATCATTTTCATACAAAAAATGAAAGTTACCCTTCTTTTTTTTCCTTGTGACTTGATGGGTACATTTGTCTAGATTTGGAATTAGGTTAAAAAAGTTAAAATACATGGTTTTTAAATAGCTTCTCTTTATTAGAACTGGGGTTTTTGTTAGACATGACAGTAAATATATGGATCTGAATATCTTTTGAACTTGAAACTAGCTCATTTCCAATGGAAAAAGTGTATTGGGATTCAATGAATTGAAGTATTTTATGACCAGTGTTCTGGCTGTTTTGTGTAGTGTTACTGCCTGGTACTTCTTTTTAGTTCACAGACTAAAACAAAATATTCTTTTACAGCCAGTTCCTCAACTTCCAGTGAGCTATATATTTTAATTTTTAAAATAGTTCTTCCTTTTAATTTTTGTGCGTCTAAGAAGAGCTCAGTGCTATTGGACATTGCTTAGCATTTCATGAAGGTTTGGTACCAGGTGTTATTCATATCTTCCCACTCAGTAATTTGTCTACAGTTTTATCAGCAACCACAATTATTTTGATAAAAACAAATTATTTTTTTTCCTACGTATTAGAGTAGTCCAAGGTTTTGGTACCTTTCCCATCCCGTTTTATGTGGCTGTGTGTTTAGTAAGGAGTGTGTTTCCATTGAAAAGAACTCTGTCTTGCACAGCACAGTCCAGCACAGCCCTTGTCTCTCGCAGGTACACGAGGGAGGCAGGAGTGCGGGCCCTGGATCGGAAGCTGGGAGCCATTTGCAGAGCAGTGGCTGTGAAAGTGGCAGAAGGGCAGCACAAAGAAGCAAAGCCAGATCGTGCTGAGGTGGGGGAAGGAGAAGGTGTGTATCTTTGGCATGTTTTGTTAAAAAGGGAACTTCTGATGTAGTCACTAGGAAGCTAATTTAGCAACTTTTTGTCCTACTTTATTCTTCTTTAAGGACTCTGTTTTCAAAAGCATGGCAGATAGAGTGACATTATTATTATGTACAGTTTTAGTGCTGAATTATGACTTAGGACATAAGTTGAGTAGTTTCAGCCTGCTGAGTTGGTAATTGAGCAGTTCAGTGCATCTGATTCATGTCTTAGGGATGCAGTTATGATTTGTGTATGTCTTCCTAGGTTTTTTAATGCAAATCTTTCACTTCTTCTCTTTAATAAAAAGCTAAGCATGGCTGTAGTTTGTACTAGCTCAGAAATCAATCTGGTTATTTTGTTGTACACTAAAAAATTGTCTGCTTGAAGGGCTCTGAAATTAGAATTGTTTTTATGTGCCTTTTAAGACCATGCTTATTCAAAGTCTCTTGGAGCTTTGGTAACTTCTCAGCCTCAGTTAGTCTGGTCTTGTTTCCCATGAGTACAGACAGTGCTTTATCATTCCCAGTCATCAAACAGGCTGAAAGAAGGCTGAACACGAAACTCTCAAACAGCAAAAACACGCAGGTAACTCCTTTACCAGTAAAGGTAGGTCTCTTTCTAGTGTTGAAATTGGAGAGGGAAGGATGAAGTCAGGCCCATGATCCACTTCATGTGCAGCGCACCACAGGTGACTGCTCCCTTTTTCATCCCCCCATGAGTGTTCTCTTGAACAAAAATGAACATCCCTACTGTGTTTGGTGACAGATAGGATGGGGGTGTAGATGGCTGTGCTTTTGTTCCAGCCAGATGCTGATAGAGGGTGTTGCTGTACGCAGCAATTTCCTGCTGGAGCTCCGCAGTGCTCATGGCAGCACAGGATGTCTGCAGCAGCTCTCACTGTCAGGCACATTAGGAATGTGAAAGGACAAACTCCAAACCTCAGGCTGAACTTCTAAAATGTGGATAGGCCTTTGTCTAATAAAATCTATCCAGCAGGGTGTTGTGTGTTTCATTAGTTTGTTTTTTGAAGATGGGAAATGAGTTCAGGTGACAAGAAATTCTGCCAGTCTGTCAGAGAATGACTGGGTGCCAGAGGATCCTGGACCTGAAAACTGCAGAGTGGCTGCTTGCTTTTTCTCCAGGATACTCACAGACTTTAAAATACCAAACAGGGCCCTGTTGGTTCGATGTTCTGAAATATTCCATAGTGTAGTTGAAGTGGAAAAAAACCTTTAGGTTCTTACATCTGTGCAGCTGGAGTAGGTCTGGTCTGGATTGGAGGAGGACAAATGAGGAGACTCATTTTCTGTTCCTTTAAAACCAGGCAGCAAACAAGTCTCAACAGTGCCCACCCCTTTCAGAGAGTAAATCCCAGGGGAGGAAATATAAGAGATATTTTTACAAGCAGTGGTAATAATTAGAAGGGTGTTTGAAGAAGAGTTTTACCCACAGTAAAAACTTACATAATTTGTCTCTGAGAATCTGTTTCTTGACAGTCTTTCAGCTTTACCTTGCATTTTTTCCCTAGCTCAGTAGTTCCCTTCTGAAAATTAAATCTTCTTTTACCTTGTTGAGTTTTCTAAGATCACTGTAATGTCTGTGAAAACTGTAATACTGGAAGGTTGAATTTGGCAGTGTTTGCTTAAGCAGGTTCAGCTTGGTTTTCTCTGAACGTTTTCCTTAAAGGCAGTGAGCTCTCACAGCAGTGGTGACTGAATCCGTGAACGATCCTGCAATTGAAATCATCCCATCTGCATTAAAAGGCAGAGGCTTTAAGACATATTTTCCAATGCTTTACTTTTATATTATGTGTGTGTTCTCTACCTCCTGTGCTCTGATGAACTTTGTGAAGTCAAACACTGACTTGTTAATGCTTCTGTGCTCTCTTTGTAAATGTGACTGCTGAGCCTTTGGGCTGTGCTGGCCCAGCTCACCAGCACCAGGCAGTATCAGGTGTCCAGGCTGCTGCACCTTTTGGATGGTAATTTTGACAAGTCATATTTTCAGAGTAGGTGACTGCATCTAAAAGGTGTTTCAGAGGTCTAATACAATTGCCGAATAAAAAGAGATGTTGTTCTGCTCTTCAAGCATTCTGGTAAAATAGATGAGAGGTAGGTTCAGAGCACAACTCATGGTACTGTAAGAAGAAACACTTTATTATTAAGGCAAGTAACAAAAAGGAACTGTATTAGACATCTCAATCCAGTGAGAGAGTTATTTACCATGTTAAAATTAGCACTGTGCTTGCAACTGAGGTATTTACACTGTTAAAATTATACACTGTTAAAATTAGTTCTGGACTTGCAACTTACCAAAGCTATGTGAAAATAGCAGCCCAAGTGCTTCAAAAGGGGGCAAAATGCTGGCGTTTTTGGTTGACCCAGTTTGGAGTTAAGAAAGAAATGAGCTGTGAAGAGTTGCCTTTGTACTTCTGAAATGAAAACTGTCCATAAGAAAAAGCTGTATTAATAGAAGGGAGTTTGAGGGACAGGTGTCTCTGCAGTGAAACTTTGCTGTTATAAAGACTTGTACAGAATGGTGCAGTCTGCAAAGTGGGTTTTATTTTGTACTAATACTGTGCTTACACCCTGGTGTGTTTTTACAGTGTGTAATTTGCTGGGAGTATATGAGAGTAGGAGCCTTTTAAAAAATATTTTTATTTTCGTTCTATCTGTTGGAAACAACTAAGTGTTCAAAACAAAGCTTGTAAGTATCTCTAAATACTTGCAAGTTAATGCAAGTAGCCTAAACAAAGTTGATTTGTAGCCTAAACTGATTTCTTTGGCATTTTTTCTCTCCTGTTGATTAGTGGACATTTGTGCAGTTGTGCATCATGATGATGAATTTTAATTTTATATAATGAATGACTCTGGAAGATTAGTTACTGAAGTTGTCATCCCTTAATAGTTTCATTTAGAATTATTTCTTGAAATTTTCTTTCTTTATCTCTATAAAAATACCTAGAAGTTATTTTTGCTTCCCATATTTGTGTGTTGCTGATGTGAGACTGAGACTCTGCAGTTAGTGCATTGGTATGCCTTGAGTTGTGACTAGGGGAGCGCAGACTGCAGGCTTGCCTTGCTTGCTAAAATGTAATTTATACCTGATCCAGAGAACAGGCAAATCCTACCCTGGTGCCTGTGGTGTTTATTCAGCTGAGTGTCTCTGGCTGGTGGGTTGCAGTAAGAGCTAAGGACACTAGGTGGTGGAATCACAGCCTTTCCACCATTACATCGATTAAATCAGATTATTAACTCCAGGGAGAGCACCTGTTTTCAAGGCTTTGTAAAGATGAGGCTTTTGCCACTGTTTGGCGGTGGGCTCTGGGAAGGGAGGGTACTGCCCTAGCAGAGCTGGAGACTCTCTCAGGCTGGGTTCAGCACTTCCCAGAAAAGCACCACTGAAATGCACAGGCAGCTTTTAGTGCCTTCCTTGCTCCTCTGACTCCTGAGCTTCCTGGAGAAGCTGGTGAGTGCAGGAGTGTTGGTTTGTGTCAGTGTTGAGTTTGCACAGGGAACTTTAGCGTTTTTCAGAGCTCTCTGGGGAGTTGTCCCTGTGTACAGCAATGTTAGCTGATATTTCACTGAAACACTATCCAAGATTTATGAGACATTCCTCGAGTCTTTTGACACTACAAGAAATTCTAGGAGTCAGAAAAATATGTGAAACTCTCCTGCCTTTTTTAGTGCAACTGCCTTGAGAATACAATGCAGCAACTGTGCACTAAGGCATCATATCATGATACAGCAGTTGAAACCCAGAGTGAAAAACAATTTGTCTAATTCAGACCCAAGGGAGATTTAGAACAGGTAATATTTCATAACTAAAAGTGATGAAATGAGGATTGTATTTATGTTGAAACCAAGGCTTTGAACATACTTGAGTATTTCCATAACCCAGCAATACAGAACAGTTTGCTCTACTCTTTGTGGATGAAACACTTGGTTTTAAACGAAATGCAAGTTTGACCAAAGTGGTCAATGTCTACTGACACATGAAATTTGCTGAGCCTCAGTCCCAGGGTGGTGTGGCTGCAGGTGCTTGGGTCTGAGCTCAGCTCTGCTGACCTTAGAGAGATTCCCAGCTCTACAGGCTGCAGTGTGGGCCTTTTCCTGAAATTTCTGAAAATTGCTTGGGATGACTTCTCTGTAAGAGGTCAAAAAGGCATAAATGTTCTGAGAAGTTTGGCTTGAATACAGCTTTATTTTTAAAGTGTTATTTTTTTCCATGTTAATTTATCTAAATATTCCTGCATGAACACTTCACATTCAAGTGCTTCAAATACACATTGTTATTGTAGGTCACAAATGATGGAATGTAATTATTTTGTGGAAAGAGAACTTTTCTGATGCTGTGGGGAGAAATGCACATAGCATTAAATTTAAGCATGTAAGTAAGTGTAAACAGGATTAGGGTCCCAGCAAATTGTTCCCTTCCTAAAGAAACACTTCCTAAAAGTTGGTTGCTTAAGATTTAAGTTTGACAGTGGAGTAATGTTGCTTTTAGGGTGCTTTTCAGTTTCATGTTATGGCTAGCTGTGAATGTGAGCTGTTGTCAGCAAAAGCAGTCCCATCCACTTCTGCCTAAATGCAGTTTTAGGGGTTTTTTTAGTTTGGCTTAAAGAATTCTGTGTCTGTTGTGGCTGAAGCATCTGCTGCTAAGTCAGATGAGAAAGAAAGAATGTTATTTTCCCTTTAATTGCCCACAAACTTTAAACCTTGTCTGTCATGCTGATGCTCTTTTTTATCTCTCTTCATAGCAGTTCAGCAAATCAGAATGTGTTATGTTAAAAACTGCTTAAAAATGTTAGGCTTCTATTTTTCTGTCTTGGTCAGTGAGTATGGCTAGAAATCTTTGGGTTTAAGACTTGTGTTGCTAGTGCCTAATTTAAATCTGTTTTATGAGGAGCTGAGGAATTGCTACATGTTGAGGAAGTTTTAGACTTGTATTCTCTGATTTCCATTACATCTGTAGAAGGTAGCAGTCTTATTTTTTTAAATCTTTGTGCCATGAAATGTCTATTAAGATTAAATCGTTAATTATATTTAATAGTTCATTGTCAGTATGTTTTCTTAGGAGCCCATTTTCTTACAAATCCATTATTTACATGTAAGACTTGGTTTTATTTTAGGAACTTGCGAAGACAGATTCCTGAGGAGCATTGTGATCTTTGAGTAGCTGCAGATTCTGCTTGGAACATTTTATAAACATAATCTTTTTTTGGTTGGTTGTTTTTTGAACTTATTTTTGGTTACTTGAGGAGGGCTATGTGTTGTTGTTTATTTTTAGTATTACAATTTTTAAATGTTAAAACAACTCAATACCATGCTGCTTTTGTGTAAGCAGACATGTAATAGCAGAGCAGCAGGTGGTTCCTCTGGTGCAGTTTGGAGCTCTGCTAAGGCCACTTTTTGGCCTTTTCGTTTATTTTGCCAACTTATCTCAAACTGTAAGGTGATTAAGGTGCTGTCCTAACCAGAAGTTCTGTTTCTGGAAACTTGAATTTAAGTGTCTTGTTTTAGATAAATATGTCATTTAGCTTGTACTGCGGTTTATGACTGTTAGTCTGGGGTAGGTAGGGAACATGCATTTATCATTGTTAGTGTAAATCTTAATTTCTTGTGTCTTTATAGATTGCTCATAGTCAGCACTAGTTTAAAGATGATAAATGAAGATGACTTTCCTTCAAAGAAAAAGTTAGAGTTTGTAATTACATTTTGGGACATCACTGTATGCCTTTATAGAAAATGAGATAATGCCAGAATTTAGGTTAACATTTTTAGAAAAAGTCTGGGGTTTGTTACTGTTACAGATTATAAAATGGGATCTATTCATTAGATCAGATGAACTCAAAGAAAAGAGTTTCTGATTCTATGGGGCAGATGGCCTCAAATTCCCTGATTTGTTTATGAGGCATTTGTCTCTTCAGCTGTATGTAGAGCTAGGTGAAATAAATACATTTGTGTTTGTTAGGCAGTAAAATCTTAGTATAGGACAAAAGCAGCTGGTTTTAAACTCAATTTTGTTTTGAAATATGAATTGCATCTCAGATTATCAAATAGTGTTGAAATTGCAGTCTGAATTGCAAGACCAGTATGCAGGGTCAAGTTTCCTAGACTTGCCGGTATTTATGTCTTTGAATTTATTACGTACAAAAATAGTAGTTTAACAAAAGCAGAGAGACATGCTGGAACAACAGGAGGCATCTGACTAAGGCAGTGTTTGCAGTAGAGGAATGGGATTTAGCCATGGAGCAGCGAGCTGTTCAATGGAAAGNGGATTTAGCCATGGAGCAGCGAGCTGTACAATGGAAAGATTAGTGGCTGTTGGATAAGGACGGTTGGATTGGAGTTCTGAATGAAAGCTGAGTTGCTGCTGTCATGTTAATAGTGATGTGGAATGTATTCCTTGATACTCTATGAAGGCATTAGTGAGAATTGCACTGTCACAGAATTATCAGTTTAAAGGCCTTTATGTATCAGGATTAATAAGAGGATTGTTTGTATCTTGTGAAAGATAGATCCATCCATCTCATTCATCCATTCTGAGAATTGCTTTTGCACCACCGACCACCTCTTCATGTTACAGTAATAGTTTAGATCAGTGATTTGTGTTTTTCTGTACTTGGAACTGGGTTGGAACTCTTGGATCTTCAGTTACATGCATCGATGTGCAGAGGAAGAATCAGAAAGCTCCTTTTCAAACTAAAATTAGAAAGAATTCAAAGAAAGTAAACAACCCATATTTGGGTCCAAAATACGGTGCAGGAGTCTTGAAGCTCAGTGTATGTGGCTGTGTAATACAGACTTCAGATGTGTGTTAGGCTGGGCTTTGGGGTGGGAGGAAAAGTCTTCACTCTGTGTGCAGGAGGGCAGCCCCAGGGCAGGGAGGCACTGCCCTGAGAGAGTGCCACAGAGCCTTAGGAACAGCTGGATTGTCCAAGCATTCTTCATTTCTCTGATGGATGTTTCACTAAAACACTGCTTGGGGCTCTTGAGAAATGCTGATAAGCCTCTTGCACCTGGATCAGATCCTGTGGGGAAATGATTCTCTGCTTGCATTGCCCCTCTGCTCCCAGTCCCTTGGGAACCGTGCAGTGTCAGTCCCTGCCAGGAACCTGCAAGTTCTTGAGCTCAGTCATGCAAACAGCTCCTCTGCAGGCTGGGTGTGAGACTTTGACAGTGACATGGTTCCCATTGCAGTTCACTTCTGTATAGAAGGAGAAAACAAATTTGAAGGCAGTTCTGCTAAGGAAGCCATTGTACAGGTAAGAAATCCACTCGTGCTGTGAGTGAAGGAAGGGAAGAGCCCCCTTCTGAACCCATAACTAACTATTGCTTTAATTGTGTGGTCCCTCCTCAGTGACACTTGAGTATATTGCATTCAAAAGTGTCAGGCTGCTGGGGGTTTATAGCCCTTCCTGAAGAGTGTACCATGCCTGTAGTTGTTTCTGAAAATGTCTGGTAATTGGACCTTGGAGGAATTTTTTGCTGCTGCTGGTTATTGAGCATGACACCTTAGCAATATCTTCCTCAACAAAGAAAAGAACAGAGCCCTCTGTGTGTGTAGTATTTCAAGACAAAATCCACTGGTTGTTACACTGAAATTGTTTGATGTTTTTCCACTGAACAGGGCCTGTAGGTGTTGTGTTCTGAGCTGGCTGTTGAACAGAGAGGAGATGTCAGTTCTGTGAGTTAAGCAGCCTGAGCAGGTGCAAGGTGTCCCTGTGTGTGGTGGGGGATTGGCCTGATGATCTTTAAGGGTCCCTTCCAACCCAAACCTTTCTATGATTGAGCAAAGCCATAAAAGTCATAGGAGGCAAAAACCAGCATGAAAAGTGTCACATCAGAGTCTGTCCTGCGAGGGCTGCACTGGAGGTGCTCTGTGCTGGGGCACAGTTGTAAACACACATGAAAAGAGCAGGAGTTCCTGCACTGTCAGAATTGCCCTGTTCAGCTGCACGTTCTCTATAACACCACACTGCACATGATTCCTCCTGCAGGAATAAATCCTGCCCTGGCACAGGTTCCCTGAGGAGCTGTGGCTGCCCCATCCCTTGAAAGCGTCAAGGCCAGGTTGGAGGGGCCTGGAGCAGCCTGGGATAGTGGAAGGGTCCCTGTGAGACCTTAAAGCAAGATCAGCTTTAAGATACTTTACAGCCCAAACCATTCTGATCCTGTGAAATACTGGTTTTCTGCACAAATCTGGTGAAAAGTGCGAAGTCTTAAATAAGCCTAATGTGTTTTGCTATTTAAATTAGTTTAAAATGCAGTTAAGCTGATGAGTTGCATCTCTGTCAGTGCTCTACATTTAATTTTTTCTTTGATGAACAGTTAGAACATATTTAGGCTTAATAATTAAATTTCATGCCATATTATCTTTAATTTGACAAGATTTTTGTGAGAGATGGTTTGAGGACATTTTCCTGAACTTACTGAGCATTTCATTGCATATATTGTTTTTCTCTGTCATGATCTTTAAAAAATTCCTGTCTAGGAAAGACCATTACAAATACTAAATTAGATTTTCTTCCCTTAGATTGCAAAGAACACATTACAGAAGATGCCAAACCAGAATCCATCAGTGACACAGCTGACCTGGCTCTGCCACCTGAAATGCCGATTTTAATTGATTTCCATGCTCTGAAAGATATCCTGGGGCCCCCCCTGTATGACATGGAGGTAACATCCTCATTTGTTTCTGTTTGCTGTTTTTGGCTGATGTGATTATTGCTATTGACTGGGTCTATACAATGTTAACAACTTCAGAATATGTTAATAAGAGGACTGTGTTTTTTTTATGTTCCACAAAGTGTGTTTTCACCTAAAGAAGTTGTTCTTTTAATTCAGGGTACGTAAATAACAATGCCCTGACATTTCTGTTAGCAAAGGTTCCTGCAGCAGTGCTGAAGAACGTGCTGGTGTTTTTTCAGTTTGAAACAATTTTGCTTTTGTTTGGGGGATGTTTGGTGGTCTTGGGAAAGAAGCCAAAAGTAGAACCCAGGAATCCTGTCTCTGCAGCAGCTGTGCTAAGGACTGTCCCTCATACCTCCTTAAAGCCAGGCAGCATTTTTGGGTATTAAAACCACTTCAGTTTGCACCAGAAGTTCTCAGACATTCTTTAGGTTAATGTGACTCTTAGCTATTAAAATGTTTTATGATCAGTCAGGCACCTCCAGCTCTGCTCCTCAGCAGGCATATTTCAGATTTTTTGCTTTCCCCCATCTGTATTTTGCTCTGTTCTATGGAAATGCCATCAGTTAAAGCAGTTTGTTAGTTTGGGATTCTCGTTTCACCAGTCACAGTGCAGTTGTTCTCTGTTTCTGAGAACGTTCCTTTTACAAGTCTTTTCTCCTAAATCAAAGGACCAGACTTCCAGGGGGATTTGAAGAACATAAAGGGGACAAGGTGATTGTGATAGCAGGAGAAAATGAATGATTGTTAAGGAATGAATCAGTTTTTGGACCTGAACTGAGGCTTTTGGATATGAAGATTTTATCATGGAAACGATTCTTAAGGAAGAGACAGAAATGAGGGAACAAACTGAAAGGAGGCAGTGCCTTTGATGGTGACAGAGGATGGTGATGGGGACAGTGGGAGTGGGGGAGTGGGAGGCAAGGAAGGTAAATGACCAAGAGAACAGTGCCTGGTGACTCTGGGCCACATGCATTCACATGGGTTCTTTGGTGATTTATTTCTTTACTTTCAGAAATTAGAAGAATTTGCTCTTTAAGCAAATGACTGAATTGTCAGCAACTTACATTTGTTCTTTCCAGCTCTCAGAAGCCTCTGCACCCAACAGGAGGGTCACACAAATGTAAAAATTCAGTGCTAGTATGGGACTTTTCTTACGTGTTCTGCCTGGTGTCAGTTTTGTTTCTGGAGTTGATTATTCATTTAAGTTTGGTAGTGTGGCTGTGTTGGAAAATAATTTTTGCTACTTCATCCTTTTCCTGTAGGATTAAGTAATGCAAGTAAAATTTTTAAAATATGGGTCTTAATTTCAAGTGCACAACTACAGGAGTGCTAGGTGGGGGTTTTCTTTTGTGGGTTTTTTGTTTATTTCTTGTGGGGTCCACAGTAGATGCCATAAATTTGCAGATAAGCATTTCATGGATCTGCTGGCCTGTGTAAACTGAAATAAGACTGATTGAAGCTTGTGACTTCTGTATCAAAAGGTTTTCTTAACATTTCTGTATTTAGAAGTCAAATTAAGTGCATAAGTAGAAGTAGAGATGAATCCACACAGATCAATTCCCCAAGCAGCCCAGGATTTCTTTTCATGTACTCTTTGCTGTGTTTCTTGAGTGAATATTTTTCAGTGCACACTTCGGTTTTTTCCATGTAAATTGCTCAGATAACAACTCCCGTTTTGAGGAATTCTCCCAGCTAATGTGTTACTCCTTAGAATTTTCTCAAGTCCCCCAAGGTTCTTTGGAGGAGCAGAGCTGCTGCTCTGGCAGGTGTGTGAGCCTGGCTGCTGTGGGCTCTGCTCTGCAGTCACGGGCTGGGTCTCCTCTCTGGCTGTGACCTGAGAGCTTCACCCTGGGCCTGTGTTCGGCCATTCATCAGCAGCTGAAACAAAGACACGGCGGAGGCAGCCACGGTGGCAGTACCTGCATGAGGCTGAGCAAATGGGACTGAAAACATGACATGACTTAATTGATCTGTTGTCCTTCAGGGAATTCCTGACACAGGGATTCATCTTTCACCTTTCCAGGGCATTGCTGGCCTATTGTCTGCACAGCTCTCCCAGCGGGAAGACATGACAGAATATTCAGCTCCTACTTGCTGGATTAATTAATCACAAATAAATAATCTTTTGTGTCTCTCTACAGAACAAATGTTGGATTAAATGACATAGTGAGGCTTTGAAAGAATAATCTCGACAGTTTAAAGAGCAGAAGATGTAATTAAGTGTTTTAGCACAGCACACTTTTGGGGAAAGGGTTTCTAACATATCCAGTGGGTTTATAACGAACTATTTGTATTTTTGACTTGGATTTTAGTTGGTGTTTTGGGGGATTTTTTAGCTTTTTTTTTTTTT
>VYZR01117789.1:51428-76125 GCA_013400675.1 Oxylabes madagascariensis | reverse complement strand
GGATTTCAGCAGCAGAGTTGTGCTTGTTTAGCTGGCTTTTGTCTTATTCCTTCTCTTTATCTCATTATTTTGTATGATTTTTGGTGTTGAGACATAGATGACTTTCAAGAATTTCAAGTATAAGCATTTTAATGAAGAAAATATAGCATTATTTAATTTAAAAAGTCTGCAAAAGGGCTAATGATGGAAAATATTTTTAATAAAATATTTTGCAACATTCATAAGAATGTGCAAGTTGCAATCTTTTAAGAAGATGTGCTATATAAAGACCCAATTTTTCACAGATTTGTCTGTGGAATTGAAGCAGCTCAATCTTATGCTGACAGCTTGTAATGATTCTTGTTTTCATTATTATATACTAAGATATTCTCTGGGTTACTAATTTCAGAAGGAAGATATCTGGAACCAACTACCATGATCCCCTCCCGTGACTGGGATCAGATACCCTTCTCTTCTGGATGATCTGTTTGGCAAGGAAGAATAATCTCATCTGTGCAAGGCACTGATTTAAGATTGGTGCTTCAGCTCTGAAGATTACTTAGATACAGAAAACATTCCTTGTAAAATAAGAAAAAAATCAGATACAGGTTTTATTGCATTTAATTTCTTGTTCCAACAGAGATGTGTACTTGTGTGCTTTTGGAACTCTTTCTAAATCAACAGCACTCTGTCATACTTATACAAGCATAATTAAAACTAGATCCTCTAATCTCTGTCTGGTTGCATGGAGAATTCGTGGGTATTGAGAAATCTTTGAGTCAAACAGTGCAAAATCTGACTGACCCTGCTTTGTTCTGCAAACAAACGTGGTTGGATGACCTCTGAAAATTGGGTCGGACTGCATTAGCACAATAATGCCATTCCATTCACGTTTCCTCCCTTGCTCTTCTGCTCATATCTGTGGTTTTGCTCTATCCCCGTGGTGATGCTCGAGTGCCGTTCGTGTCAAAGTTGGTTATTTTGTGGAGGAAACGCCAGCAAGGTTTTGCACACTATAAAGCTGCTGTGGTATCAGAGATAATCATAGCCTTCCAAAGTGGAAGCAAATGTTTTGCAGGCATGGCATAGGAGCTGTCAGTTCTTGCTTTTTGTTTTAGATATGACTCAGTGTTAGTCCCACCCAGCTTTACTTGGGTGGGACATGTCTGAAGAGAAGGGGTTTCAGTGCAATTTCAGTGTGCAGCATTCTTGCAGCAGAACTGTACTTGCCCTTTGAAAATTCATTGATGCCCTTCTCTTTCTCCATGGCTTGATGGAGTTCCTGTTAGCATTTTTGTATCCTTTTAAGCTTATTCCAGCTCAAAGCCATGATTAGATCTGGGTTTACTTTGTGCTTTTGTGAGAGGAGTAATTAACCCACTCTGAAGAATGGAAGAGCTGAGGTGAAGGTGGAGCTGATTAATCCATGAGATTCCACTGGGGTAGGGGATGAGGTGTGAGCCAGTGCACCTCTTCTGATGCCTGGGAAGACTTAGAACCCTGATTTTTCTTTAATCTGGAATTACAGTTTTAGGGAGGAATTGTTTGATTTAGAAAGATGAGAATTCAATGTATCTAAATCCCCAAACTGAGGGAAAGACAATAGTAATTTTTTTGAAACTTGGAGATCCCCCTTACAATTATGATTCTGTACAGAAATACCTTCCTACACTTTTGCATGATAATGTAAATGAAATTCTGATTCTTTTTGTACCATATGGCAAAATATGCAGCTTTTGACAGCTCTTTGCCTTTTTTGCAGCAAAAAAGGTCTTGAGACAAGGCATAATTATGGTGCCGCTGCTGAGGAGGGGTAGCAATAAAATGGTCAAGGAGTGTCTGTGTCCAGAGGCTCAAAATGAAAAATGTGAAAACTTAAAGTGCTCCAAGTTGTAGACAAGACCATGAATTGCTTTTTGTTCCAAAAGAGGAAAATGGTTCCTTATATGACAAGAAATAGCTGACCACGGGGACAGTGTCAGGATCCTAAACAACAGTTTGTGTTTGAAGCCAATTTGGTGAAAGCTGGATATTTTTATAATGTGCCACCAAGACTGAGATTGATACTAAATTAATGCAGTTTTCCTTGTAAATTTTCAATGTTCCCAAGACTTCAGAAGGATTTTTCAGTTATGGAAATCTTGTACAGCTGAGGGTTTCCAAGAAAAGAGGACTCTGAACATTGAGAACCTCTCAAGTGGCTTCAAGAAAAGATAAATTCACTTTACTTTGTTTCTCTTTATGTGTATGAGACAAAAGAAGCATTTTTTAAACAAAAAATTAGTTCAAGAAATATAATATTTTATAATTTCATGTGGAACCATGTGCATAGGTCTATTCAGTCATGGTCTGGTCTTGTCTGGTCATGGTCAAGAAAGGGCACTGTAAACTGGAATTAGTGCAGAGAAGATGCTGGAGAGGTGGCCAAGAGAATGGAGATAAGAAAGGTGACTGAAGGAGCATGACTTATTTAGTGTAATAAAATGAAGGCTCGGATTGAATGAATATCCTTGCTCTCTGTAAATACATTGTTGCCAGGTGAGGAAAATTATCTGGTTCAGGTAAGAACAGTGGTAGACTTAAGGAAAAAATGGGTATAATTTGCCATGAATAAATTAAACCTGGACAACAAAAGGTGGTTTCTCACTTCTAAAAGAACAAGGGTCTCAAACTGCCTTCCAAGACTGATCTACTCAGTTTTAAGGTTGAGATGAGTTCATCTGATGATGATAATTTTAGGAGGTTTATAATACCATTCTGAATTACTAGTCTCACTTTTGGTTTTTCCCTTTTTCCCATGCATCTTGCATAACCCTGACAAACACAAAACAATCTCCTAGGAGAGGGCAGACAGGGCCTGAAAAATATTTTCATTGCTTGTCACTGTGCTCGGTGTGTCATACACTGTAGTCTGACATGCTATAAACACTTTTCACCAGGTTTTCTCTCTTACAAGCAGCAGTGCTTCCAGAATGGAAAGCCCTGGCCAATGAGCAGCCCAATAATCCTCTTTGTATAATGTGACTTACAGCATATGCTGCCCAGAATATTTCAACTTCTCCTCTAATCCTGCCACCAGCTTCTTCTCTCTTTTCACATTGCTGATGAGGGGCCTGAATGAAGACAATACCCCAGGGTTATGTTTCAAGATGGCAGGAGGCCATGGCTCTGAAGCACGCATGGCACAGAGGGGAAGGCAGCCCCCACAGTTGCCATTAATCTCAGCTCTGGATCTCTGCAGGGCAGGCCAGGGTATCTCCTTTCCACAAGTGTCTGCGCTGGCCCAGCAGGAGCGGAGGGATTCACGTTACAGCGCCGGCTCCCCGTCCCAGGGCTGGGCTCTGCTGCGTGCTCAGTGTTAATGTTCGTTTCCTCAGCCTGGCATTTGGGAAGAAGAGGCTCTGGGTTCTCTGGAATAGCTGCTGCTGCTGGCAAGGAAATGGCTGCAAACAGGCTGGGCTGTCACCTGCGGCTGGGCCCCCTCGGACACGGGCAGCCACGGACATCTGCTGTGGGCAAAAAATGGATGTTCCTCACCAGGCGAATATTTTCTTCATCATACAGCCAGCTACTGTATTTTTCCAGGCAGAGCCATTTGCACCAACATCGGGCAGATGTTGATCTGCATAAATGAAAGGATGAAAGTTGTCCTGCATTTGTTCCTCAAGTGCTGGTGTGAGTTCATGCTACTTCATGGAAAAAGTTTAGGCTCAGTTGGCTCCTGGGTCAGCTCTCTCTGTTTTGTCCTTTTAGCCCAGGAGACATTGTTGCCTCCCAAAGGAAAACTTGCTGTGGGAAAGCTGCAGGGATCCTAATTCTGCAATAACCAGAATACTGGATGTTTTCAGTGACTTGGCTGCATTCAGAGAACAGCAGTCCGTGTATCATTAGCAGTAATTCACCAGGTGTGTGCTTGCTGGGCCCTTCTAAGTGTTCCTGTGGTTTGAGACATGGAACTAATAGGAGAATTTTCCAGTTTTTAACATTTGGTAGTTCAGTGTCATGGAGGGAAACATTAGTTCTTTAAGCAATGATGTCCTGTACCCTCAGTAACTCAACTATTGCATGTTTACTTGCAGAGTTGCTTCCTCTTCAAGGCTGTTTAACCATCAAGCTGCAGTACAATGATAAAGACCGAATAGTGGCTTGTTTGTGAAGCATTTACAATATCAGGAGGAAAAAAGTACCACAATCTGAGTTCAGTCAGATTTTTAAAATTATTTTTAGTTTTTAGAGGGCAGTATAGATAACATTTGAGAGAAAACCATCTGGAAAGAAGACTATTTTAAAGTTACAGTTTACTCTAAATCAATTTCTTCTTGTAGTCTGTTTGGGGGAGTTACTCAGACCCAGTCAAAAGCAGCACCCCTGATTTGGGCAATGGTCAAAGAAGCCAGAGAGAGGTGTGGGGGAAGGTCCATGTCTCTGCTAGTTTCCAGTGTAAAGTTTAAAACTAGGAAGCATAACCAAGATGAGGAAGTTAATATTCCTATAATATATTATGGTTATGGATTGATTAAATGAACTCTTCCTCTGCACATTTCTCTGGTCATTTCTGAATCATCTGGAAGTTTCTTCTGGTATGTGTTACACACCAATGGATGAGCTATCCTCATCTGCCCTTCACCCCAGCCATCTGTCCTCTCTGCTCTCCTCTTTCATCAGGATAGTTTCGTATTTAGAACTACGAACAGAGAGAAGTAAAGGAGCTGATTCACAAACCTACCTGAAATCTGATGCAGATGCCTGGCAAGCAGCATGGTGGGATGATCTGTAACAGCACCAAATTCACTCGAGAGAGCTTCCACTCCCAAAGCAAATCTGTCAGGATGGCATTGCCTTGGAAGACAAGAGGAAGACCCTTTGCAGAGCTGCTGTGCTGCAGGTGAGACAAGGCCGCCTCCAAATCAGAATGTCTCGGGGTGATTCATGTCCCCTGCTCTCAGATGTCTGCACCTGCACTTGCTTTCTGGATCCTGTACTGCTGATGGATCAGCGCCTCTAGGGAGTGACCAGCCCACAGAAATATTTAGAGGATGCCTGATCGCCCTGCCCATCCCTCTGCACCGACTGAAGGGATTGGAAACCACCAGCTAAATGTAGACGTTTGCATTGCTGCTGGGGGAGATGAGTCCACCCTTGGGGTCTGCTGTCATTGTGAGAGGAGCTCTGAGGCCAAGCAGGATGACCTTGGCTGCTCCCTGCCCATGGGCAGGTGGTGGCTGATGTGTAGGATGGGCCAGTCTGGGCTGAGCTGGGTGGAATGGGTAGAGTCCATGAGACCACAAGTCCATGAGACCAGGAGTCCACGCTGAATGTGCACAGGATCCCTCTGCTGGGATATTCTGGAGCTCAGGATGAGCAGATTCAGCGCCTCGTTTATCAGGTGGACCTGACTGTGCTTGAGCTTGACTCTGCCTGGTGGGTCTTGCTCAATCTTCACTGCAGCTGGGTAAACAGGAATATCTGGGTTGACTTAAATGGAACTACGATTTCTTTTGTTAGAACTCTCTGAGAATTTAATTTAGCAAAGTGTTTATGCGTGTGCATAAGGCTGTCCTGTTTGTTCGAAGCCCCCTGAGTGTGTGCAGGCAGCTTGCTAAAATCTATCACACAAAGCACTGCTGGAAATGCTTTCCTAACAAAGAAGAATCCCTAATTTGAGGCATTTAGGAATTAAATCATTGTAATACCACACCCTACCCCCTCCCCAAACCATATAAGAAGGTAGCAGTGAAAGGAGGTGATATAGAATTGTCTGGACATGTTTATAGGCTATATATTTTGCATTGTTATTGCAGTTCTTCTACAATATAAGCCAGCAATTAGCAATTAAATTCCCATTATGGGATCATGTTGGTAATTGAGATAAACTGTAAGTGTGTAACTGTTTTAAACCATTCTTTTAACTAACCCAAATACTATAGTACTTTTATAATTTAGAGATAATATTGCCATTAGTAGAGTTTATGACTCAATAAACAGCTCCCACAAGTTCATAAAAGCCAAAACTGTAAACACCAGGACTATTAATGCAATAGAAATTCTGTGCCTCCCTCTTCTCTTGGTGGTCTGGATAGAGCAAAGGGAAATGCTATCGCAGAAAAAAACCCCAACATTTATTTTGGCTATATAAATATAAATGAATTGTCTTAAAACCCATCTGGAAATTTCCTCTCCTCCCCATGTCCCAGGTGGTCTGGCAACAGTGATGCATTCTGCTTTTGTCTGCAGGCGAGGGCAGGAGCTCCTGTTGGAAATCATTTACATGAAGGGATTGCATGTGAAAACCTGGTGGTATCCTCATTCTGCCTCTCCCTTGGGAGAAATAGGAACAAAATCTTCTCTAGAGTTGGGTTTCAGTGTACTTTTCTATTATTATTGTTATTACATTTATTATTGTTTTAAAGGAAAATCCTCACTGAAGTGCCCTAGAGTCCACAGTTTTTGAACCTCTGTGCTGCTGGCGGTTTTTTTTTTGACAGCATGAATTTTAGGGAAGTGCATCTGCTCGCCTGGACATTAATACAAGCAGACCTTTTGTAGCTCAAGCCTCTTTCCATTTGGGGCTGGGGGTAGTGAGTAAGTTAACTATTTTCATCAAGAAATGAGCACTTTTCTTTGTCCGAAAGAACTTCATTTTGCAGCGCAGTAAGGCGCAGTTCTGCTTAGCAAATCCTTGTGCCAGGAACCACCTCTATCTGATGTCTTGCATTGCTGCTGACTATGTTGTTAAAATCATATTGCTCAAGTTCATCAAAATGCAGGAAGCTTTTTTTTTTTTTCCTCACTCGCCGTCTGGGTTCAAGTGGTTGTGAAAAGCTGGAGGAACACACAGAGCCACTGCTCCCGCACTCCCTCTCCCAGTAGGTAACTCACCCTGGGATGGAGCATACGGTTTTCGTCTGTTTTGCCATTGCGTCAGGTGTCCTGTTCTTGCCACTTCTGTTGTGAGAGTTTGTTTCCAGAGTAAGCATCTCAAGTGACTGCTGGGATTCGAGACCATCACCGCCCTGCTGCTGGATTCCTGACCTTTCCGCCTGTGAGGGACTTTGGCTTTCAGGAAAAGCTCAAACAAGGCAGAAACTCAGACATTTTGTTCTGGCATAAACTTGGTAAGGAGTGAGAAAATGGTTTCTCTTAGGCATTTCCATTTCACGGGCCTTCCTGAAGTTTCGAGTTTCCATAACAATGGTATCTAACAGCGAGGGCGCTCCATCGGGAATGTGCCTGCCACTTCCTCTCACCCCACACACAACACTCTCCAGGAAAGTTTCACGGCCTCGCAACAGGGTCAGAGATGCCCCTTTTGACTCCCTGTTGGCCCCTTTTGACTCGCTGTTGTCAGGCACGGAATGAAGACAACACAAGACCCGAAGCAAATCAAATATGTGAATTAGAAAGACTCAGCATCCTAATGAAGCAAAATTCCTTTTGAAGGCCAACAATCATAAGGGACATGAGCTGTCACTCCTGAGGCCCCAACAGTTTCACCATTAATTTCTGTGAAATGGGGAAACGGGGTTTCCTGTGGGAACAGGGTTTGGCTTTTCTTTCCAGGAAAGGGCGATTGCTTTTCTGCATTCCTACCCTTGCACACAAAATTCCTGACTTATCTCAGGATAGCCCACATGCTTCAGCTGCAACAGTCCCAGGACTGGGTCAGATCCTGGCAGACCCCACCTCAAAATTCAGTATTACAGATATTTAGGTGTGGGGGTTCGTGACAGATGCACTCGTCCCCTTAACCAAACGAGTGGTTGGCTCCAAAGGAGGCAAAGGCCTAAGCCATAACTGGGCCAAGAACTTCTCCAGTTCCAACCTGTCCTCTGAAACCCACGAAGGAGCAGGGTTAGTAGCTGTCCTTTGAGGATGACTGTGGGTCTCGTGGGCTGCTCAGGTCCCTGTGTGCAGCTCAGGAGCCGATGGGGGATGTTTCCCAAAGCAAGCCCAGCAACTGTAGGATTGCCTCCTCCCCAAGGAGAGGCCCCAGCTTTTTGATCTTTCTTTTCCCTCCTCTCAGTGGCACAAACCTTTCCCTGGGTGAGAGACAGTGCTGCCTTTCCTGAGGGTAAGGGTGAGTGCACACTCCTCCTCCTGCTTCATCAGCTGAGGCTTTCAGACACTCTGGGCCTGTTGAGCCCGGCCCTGCAAAGCCCCAGGCCGAGCTTTTCCACATGACACTGGGGGCACATGGAGAGCTATGGAAAGCACAAATGGCATGAGCATTAACACCCGGCAAGCAGGGGGAAGAGCTGCACCACTGATGTGTGGATTTGATGAACACTTCCCTCCCCTCATAATCTTTTTATAAAATAGTACCACCGGTGGCATTTGAGGCATCTCTGGTTCAGTGTGCCAAAGGCCTCTCCTCTCCCAGGAGGTAAGCTATAAATCACAGCGCAAGAGACATTTTTTTGGATTTAATATTACTAATTTAATACATGTTAGTGATGCTGAGCAGGGATCAACTGAAGAAAGAAATCAGTTGGCCACCTCTGGGGAGCGTTTTCAGAATGTTTAAGGTCAAAAGGCTAGACCTCAATTTGATGGAGCAGGAGGTTTTCAGCACAGGTGAACAAAAATTATTTTCAGGATGATATGGCATAATGCTGCATTTCTCTCAGGAGTATAACTAATAAATAATGTACCATTGCCAAGATTTAAAGTATAATGTCACAGCAGCCTTTCATCTGTGTGCCTAAATGTTCAAACCATCCTTGAGTGAAATGGTCACTGTCTTTCTGAAGGGTAATAATGCAGGATTCAGCATAAAAATTCGCCTTGTTTTGAACTAATCAGTTAAAATTATGGTGGTAAACAGAAGACAGGTGGGTTTATTAGCATAGTAATGGGATTGTTGCCTCTTCCCTCCTCCTGCTTGCATCACTGGCTGTATCTGCTGTGGGTGATGCAGGGAAAATGGGGACCTCTGAGTCTGCCAGGAGAGCAAGGGTGGGTTGCAGCAGGACATGTTGTTTCCAAGAGTTGGATTTAGGAATGATGAGCAAGAAGGACTGGGAAAGATTGGCTGCACAAAGACGATTAGAGTTGGGTGAGTAAACCTGGGATCACCCTCTGGGAACTCATGGCCACTGCTTCAAGAAAATCAGATGGCCAAAGGTGACTCATTAGACCGCATGTGCTGGAATTGCACTGATGTAGTGGTGAGAAGGATCAGGAATGGAAAGTGAAAGAGACAATCAATGGTTATTTTAACAATACTGAAATTAAGTTGCTTTTTTTATTATTTTAATGAGGTTGTTATGCTCCTTGAACCTCTGTTCGCAGCTGTTGCTGTTCCTTATGCAGAGTAGTTTTCAACATAAGCTGAAAGCCACATTATGAGTTGGGCACTGGCTGGTGTGACCAAGGAAGGCTCGGTCTTTGCCAGGCTACACTTGCCACTCAAGTGGTAAAGATTTCAGTCTGGTTTTTTTTCAGCTTGTGAGTGTGATGCTGTAGTGTTGGCCTGGTGGAAACATTGCAGCACACAGTTGCTAGGGAAACACCTTCATTTTTCTTTGAGTTTTGTCATTCAATTCACAGCATTGCTGTAATTATTCTTTTAGAAGTGGGACATGGGAGCCATGAAGGGGTGCCAGTCACTGATGTAAGAGCTGGCATTGACCAAACACTCTGGCTTGAATCTCAGCAAGGGTCTTAGGGTCAGCAGAGAGGTTTCTGCAGGTGCTGGAGGGGTGTGGGAAGCAAACCAGCTTCAATATGAATTTGAATAATGTTTTGAGAAACCCCTCCAATTATGCCTGCAGCAATGAGTCAAGTTCAAGCTTATATGAGTGAGATGTTTGGCTAGACTTTGTATTTACATTTCAGTAGCCTTTTCTTTTGACAGTGATGCCCCTTGTCTTGTTAATGAGTCTGCTAACAGTGTATTGGTGGGCTCTGTAATGAAAGGAAATGTGACAGGATTTATTGACACAATGCCCAAAACTGACCAGAAAATTCTCCTCTAAAGAGGAAAGGAAATGACAAACCTTTTTCAATTATTCTACTTTGAGTGCTATTAAAATCACCCCTCATCAGATGCCACAGAGGTGGTGATGGATGTTGTAAACACAAAACTTTGTGGAAGAAGAGGCCTCTCAAAATAGGTGCATCTCCCTAACATTTGGATGTCTAAACTCTACCTGAAAGAGATAATCAGGCACAAAATCACTCATTCCTCTGTGAGGACTGAGCTGGGGACTAATTTTCTGATGGACAGTTCTAGGAATTGCTTTGTGAGCAGAGGCAAAGCAGAGATTTTGGAAGTTCAGCTAAACTTTTGTCATCGCCCCTCTGTAATGCCTGTTTGTCAGCAAAGCTGCTCCCCGAGCCTCGTTGTCTCTGCACAGACACAGCAGGAGTTTGGTTGTGACCCACGGGTACTGCCCTGGAAGTACATCCAACAAAAGTCAGGAACGGGTCCCGAGCTGTGAGATGAAGTGGAACATCTGAGATCAGCACAGCAACCCAAGGCAAAAAAAATCCTTACCCTCTGAAGCCCTAAACATCTCCTTCTCCAGTGTCTTCATCTTTACCTTTTTCCTTTGGGTCTACAGCTCAGGTAATGTCTTCAGAGGGCGGATGCTCTTCCCCAGGTCATGACAGCTGAACCAGCTGGGTTCTTCTGTGGATTTTGTCTTCCCGGGGGGCCCAGTGTCCTGCACTGGGTGATGATGTGCAGAGAGGGGATGCAAGGAAGGCTCCCATATCTCCCAGGGCCATGCAGGAGGGTGACAAACTCTGGGCCACAGGCTGCTCCTGGCAGGCTTGACCACTTCTCTGGCTCCTGTCCTTGGTATCCTGCACAGCTACAGGCTGCCAGGCCCAGGGAGGCTTTTTTGGAGTGAGGTGGGATCCTGGGCTTCGGGAGAGAAGAATGATTCCATACCAGCTGTCTCATCCCCCACCCCTGCTTTGATGGAAATTTGGGTCAGTGTTGTTTTTGTTTCTGCTTCTTTCTCCCTTGCCAAAGAAATCATTGTGACTAACTCCTCATCATACATGTTCAGCAGTGTTTCTGGGATCAGGTCCTCCTCAAGAAAATAAAAATAATCTCTCTTGTTCCTCCTCCCAGCTACCCCGTAACATACGTAAGTGTTCAAGGAAGCCAGGAATGTATTTTAATTCAGATCATTATTAATAAGTTCAGGAGCTATGAGTTTTCCTCTCTTCATTCAAAATGAATTATGGCTTGGAGAAAAATATATCCATCTTACAAAGTTTTAATCCAAAGGGACACCTCTTAATTAAATTAACCAGCAAAAAGGAAATACTTGTAATAAGGGTGCAAGATAAATATTTGTATCACGCACGTTCTAATTTATCACAGCCTTGAAAGAGTCCATAAGGTTTGTTTTTCTTCACTGAAATGTGATGCATTCAGATATCATTCTCATTTATAAATTAGTGTGTGTCACATGGGACACCCCCCCATGGGTTGGGGTATTGGCCTGCCAGTGATATATTGCAGCTGGGAGAGCTGGGAAGTGAAGACGAGTCATCCTCAAACTCAGGCCCTAAATTTAACATTACCCAGAGACAAACAGAGCCCTGAACTGACTCAGGGCTAGAGGAAAAGCTGCACAGCCCTGATGTGTTATCCCGTGGGAATGCACAGTGCAGTGGTGCTGCCAAATTTGAGGGAGCGAGGGGAAAGCACCTACACTTCCTCCATTAATCTGCTTCTATTTACCTGGGTGGTACCATGGTGATGCTCACAGAAGCCCTGGGTGGGCAAAATATTTAAGTGGGAGCCTATTTTTAAGGCAGCTGAGAGGTTACATTCATTTCACAGACAGTGCTCTCACACTCGTAGTTCTGTTCATGATTAAATACTTGATGCCTTCGCTGCTATAGGTAACCTCTACATATTTGGGTTTTATTTAGCAGTTTTCAGGGGAAAAAAGCCCAAACCACAACTCCTGTGTATATGCATTTGTTTGTACATTTATCCTCTCGAATGTCTGCATGAATGCTCATGGAGTATTTTGCATGCTCACACATATGCTGGGGTGTACAGCACACACAGACATGTCAAATATAGACTTTCATATTTTTACCCAATATTATACATCTGACTACATTTTAAAAGTATGCAAATTTCTGGTTTGCAAAACTGGGAATAATCAGGCTGAAGGAAAATATGCTAAAATTTCAATAAATATGCACAATTATTCCAGGAATTGAGTGTGCACAGGGGAAGGTCTGATTTAGACTAGACTAGGCTGGAATAATTTCATTTGAGAGGGACCTACAAAGATCCTCCAGTCCAACTGCCTGACCACCTCAGGGCTGACCAGAAGTTAAATCAAGTTTTTAAGGGCGTTGTCCAAATGTCCCTTGGACACTTGGGGCATCAACCACTGTACCAATATATCTGAAATTTTAGAGCCAAGACAACACCAGTGCATTTCCCACTGTAGGAGTGCTCTAATTATGAACTCAAATCACAGCATTAATGGCAGATGCCAGACAATGTGGCAATGCCTGGATGTTCACTTGGTGGCTTATGTTGTGTTTGACCAATAAAGATTATAGGAGTGAAAATTGTCAGTAAAAAACTGGAGTTTACAGGGGAAAAATTTTCATGCATTTTGTGGAAATCAATGCTTTATTCAAGGAAAAAGGAAAACTTTCAGAGTATTTTAATTGTGGAAAATTTTGGCCCAGTTTGTGGAAGAAGCTGCAATTTTAACAGGAAAATTAGCACAGATTGTGTAGACAGTCCTTGTCTACAGAGAATTTTTGTTGTCCTTTTAATTATTAATAAAACCTCACATTTGAACATTTTATTCCAGATATATTAACTATAACTAGAAATAATTCAAGAACGAACCTAAGAACTGCAAACTAATGTGCTGACCTTCTATACCAGCCAGGGAATTGAAAATTCTGTCACATATTAGAACTGGCAGACATGGATGGATCCTGTGTGCATGAGAGAGATGGTGAGAAGAAAGAAATGTTGCTTTTACTGGGGAGATGCAGGCTTTTCAAATCTGTTGGCAGGCTTTGCAGAGGTCAGTGAGGATGTGCCTCAGCAAGGCATCACTGATAAAGCACATCCAGCTTTCAAAAAATGGCACTTTGGGGAACCAAACTGTGGATGAAAAAAAAGGGCTGAAGTTCTCTCATGGAGCTGCTCCAGTCTAGGAAACAATGGAGATGTGTGTGGTATCCTCCAACGGGTTAATCAAATGGGATCATTTGATTTGGGATAAGATGGGATAAGCAGTGAGTTACCCACGTTTGTGGATGGTGCAGAACTCTTCAGAACTGCCAACAGCAAAGGATTGCAGGAGGATCTCACTCACGTCCAGCTGAATGACTGGGAGATCAAATGCCAGTAGAAAGCCAGCACTGGGAAGAGCAAAGTAATGGAACAGAGGGGAAGTGACAAAACGACCACTGCTCAGCCAGCAGCTGGCACCCGGCACACTGCTGCCTTTTAGAAAAGAAAGTGGAATACTGATGGAAAATTCTCTGAAAGCAGAGTTCTGATCCTCAGCAACGGAAGGAAAAAACAGTCAAATTAAGTACTGGATTCTACCAGGAGATGAAGTTGTCAGATGAATCATAAGCCCAAACCATGCCCTGCTTCAGCCACCCTAAAATGGATATGGGGGAGTCAGAAGTAGAGAGAGAATTAAAACAAGAACAAGGAAGCTCTGACCAAGCTTGCATGAGAGAGGTGATGAAACAGCTTATGAAAAAGGCCTGTTCAGGGAAAAAAAGCCTATTCAGTGTTTCTTGTAATGTAAGAACAAAGAGTATCCCAAGGACATGACCAGGTTTTAAAAGAGGGTGAAGATTTGCTGATTTCACAGTGCAGCTGCCTCATTACCAGTGCCCTCACCACAAGATTCTGCAAAGGCCAAGAGGGCAGAGGGGTTCCAAATTAGACAGATTCAGAGAGGATCAGGCTGGTGGTGACTGTCAAACATAGCATTCCAGCTCCAACTCAGGAGTACCAGTGACCATGGAGTGGTGGGAGCACAGCAGGGACGCAGGAAAGGCCTCGTGGCACTGGTCCTGTTTCCTCTTTGCTGTGTTCTGAGCATCTGCTACCAGCCATGACCAGAAACAGGACCCAGGGTTGGACCAACCCTTGTTCTGACCTCACAGAGCAGCTCTTGTGTCCCTCCGTCTCACCAAGAAGTACAGATGTGCTGTGCTGATTTCTGAATAAAATAAAATAAAATAGTCTAACTCTAAATAAACGGAATGTTCTCCTTGAACTTAAAAAACAAAACAACAAAAAGCCCCAAAATAAAACCAAGACAGTGTTTATACTGGGAAATGTGCATTTTTTTCTTCCTGGATAACTCAGAAACAGCTGTAGGGGTTTTATTCAGACTCCCCCTCTCCAAAGTTCACTTTTAGGTTGAGACAAATGTTTTCAGTGCCAAAGAAGACATTTGAAGAAGACCGTAAATGAGAGAAAACAGAGTTAAGATGCAAATGGAGTTTTGCTGCAACCTTAACCAGAAATCTCATGATTTACAGTCATTTCACTAACATTTGCTTATCTTCTAGGAGAGAAGGGCTCTGGTTTAGCAGAAGCTGTGTTTTACCAGGAGGATAAACAATGGTCTTACTGACTAACCAGCATTTCCCAATGTTGTCTCGTGAAGATTTCAGGAAAAATCTCCTCAGAGCAGTGCTCTTGATGCTAGGGCTGAGAGATTTGAAAGAAAGCATTAGACCTGACAGCGCTTAAACAATGCTGGGACAGGCCCTGTGCATGTCACAAGAACCTAAGGAAATCTGGAACTAATCTTGGTGGCAGGCCCAGCGGGGGATTTTGCCTTCAGTAAAGACAGGATTGCCCAACATTTCCCATTATAATCTCTTGCTTATGCTTTCTCATAACATTGGCAAGCTTTAGCTCTTCAGGCTAGTATTATGCACACTGGATATCTTTCCCTAGCTAAGAAGTTTGGGAAAAATGTCAGTGCAAATGGAAACTTCTGAGGAGGAGGAGAGAAAGGAAGCAGAAATGGGGGTTTACAGCCCGCCTGCCAGCTTGTTCCTGTAAAAGTTATGAAGTCCCTGTGGAGGTGTGGCAGTGACTTGAAACCTGGGAAGAGTTTTGCTGTCAGCACAAAAACTAGTTGTCATTTAGATACATGATCCTCTAAAATCCCATTTTTACATGCTCAGAGATGAGCAGAGAGGCTACCAATGCATCGGCAGAACCAGCAAAGCTCATATCCCATTATACCATTCCTGGGAGGTCAGCACTGTGCTAGAGAAGAGGAATTATCCTGAACAGTGTTTTGGGGGGTAGGATGTGTCTGTGGTTTGGCTCTTCCCCTTGCAGGTAACTGGATGGTGTAGCCCTAACTTCATGCCTGAGATGTTTTGGTTTCTGAAATTCTTTTCCGTAATTTTCTGTAAACAACAGAAATGCTTTTGTAACTGTACCTACGTTTATCCATTCTTTTTCACAGGAGGGGCTTCTCGATCTCCCTCTGGTTTGAGCATTGTAATTGAAGAAGTTTGCCTTTGTTTCACCAATCAAATTAGTCTATGTAAAATAGTATAAAAGAGAGTCGCATCCCAAAAATAAAGAGTCATTTTTCTAGCCTTCTGATCTCGAGAATCTGTGTCGTTTTTGGTGTAAAACAGCAATAGGAAGGTGATTTTGTAAGAACAACAGTGGTGTGATTTCAGGCCCTGCTGCAAGAGGGAGTGCTGGAACAGAATGTGCAACCTTGGCAAGGCTGGATTTCAAGGAGAAGCTCCCAGAACTTCAAGAAGTCCCAGCACTCTTCCATCTTCCAGGTGGGATCAGCCTGTTTCTCCAGTGTCAGAGGCAAGATTGTGTGTTAGCAGGCATGGTCCTCCCCCTCTGAAGGGGAGATGAGAAATGACCAAGGGTGATAAGTACCAAAAAGCTGTTGACATTCATTCAGGACTCTGGGAGAGAACGTAGGAAATTTGTGTTTCCTGTTCTGCCAGAGACACATTTGATGAAACGACCATAATATATAGATGTGCAGAAGGTTTGAATGAAGGGTCATTATATGTTAAATTAACTGTATTGCAAGAACATTAAAGAAAACAAGAACAGGAGAAACTCCTCAACCCATGAGAGGATTTGTGTGATGCCTCAGAAAAACAGATCTTTGTGTTAGCAGGAGGCCTATCATTCTTGCGAGGTCATTGGAAGAGACCCAGGGCCTTTTGCACTCTGCATGTGCAGCGTAAAATAGCTTTGCATTTGCTTGATCTTTTCCATTGTATTATACAACCTTGAAGAAAGAAAAGCAAGCATCAAATTTGTGATTTATGGCTTGATATTTACTTGCTGTATCCGGGTGCGAGACCTAGTCCAAGAAACAAAAAGAGACCGTGAGCCCAGAAGGAAAAATACACGCTTAAGGACTAAATGTATTTTTCTTGGAGCGCAGTCCCAGCGAGCTCTGCTTGGAAAGCCGACCGCCTGCTCACCCTGTGAGGGTTTCCAAGTTCAGCTTCCACGCTGAAATCTCTTTCTCTCTCAACACTTTTTGCACTTGGCTCAGCAGACCTTAACTCCCATCCTCACTGCTCCTTGTGGAGGAGATCCCTGCACCCCTCGGCTGGGCTGAGAAAACCCCTTTTTAATAAATTAACACAGTGTGATGGGATGCGGGAGCATCTGGTGCTCCCAGTCCTGATTTATTTCTGCAGGAGCACACAAAGCATCGAGTGATAAATTATTGAGAGTCAATGGGCCCTTGGAGAACAGGGTTGTGATGAATAGTGAGCAGTTGGCATCCCACATAACCGTGGGTCCCAGAGGGCTACCTAGGGAGAGGGTAAGGGGAAAGAAAAGGCCAAAGCCTTTGAAGGATACAGCTGTTGGGAAAGTCTTCCTTTCAGTGAGACATTACTTTTATTTTTAACGCCTTTTTCTGCAGTGGGAAATGGAGTTAGGAATCCTCTGGGAATAAACAGTAACCACTAAACCCAGCAGCCTGGTCTGATATGGGACAACAATGAAGCTGAGCATTGATCTACCTAAGTGTATTTTTCATTAAGAACAGGAGCTCATTTAAAAGATGTTGCAGTTACCAGAGCTGTCTTTTGCAAATTCCAAGGCAGAGAAATCCACAGTCTGTCTCACCAGCAAAGAGGCCACAATGTGCTTTTTGGTATGGAAAACTGAATTATTTTGGAGTCAGTGTTTAAAGACACAAGAACAAAGGCCAGATAATGTAAACACTACCTGATTGCCCTGCTTGTGTGGCACTTTCACAAGGAGGAGTGGAAAAAACACTGAGAATTACCTTTCCTTTATGACCTTGAACATTGTGGTCATAGGGAAAAATTCCCCAGGCGTGGGGAGGTGGTGACTGGGATCACTGCAGGGGACTGCTGGGTGGCACTGGGGCAGGAAATCACTCCCTGTGCCTCCATCCCATCGCCTGGGGGCTGGGTGCAGAAAAAACATCACTGATCATGCAAGACCAGTTGCCAGAAGCTCTGTTGTACATCAGGTTGTGAGAGCAGCCTTTTCCAAGCCTGTACATATCGTGAGCTTCACTACACCCTCTGAAGCAAAATACACCCATATCTGGCATGCAGGGGTGTGAGAGTTAAAATGAGCCTTGTGCCCAGAAGGGAGAGGATTGATCCAGAACAAGAGCTAAAAAGGGCAGTGCACTGGACATAAAAGTTGTCTGACTCTAACTTCTCAAACTGGATTTCCCTTCAGGAGGGCGTGAAGGAACATGTTCATGGACGTCTGGAGCATCCTTGTGTAAGCACTTTGAAAATCTTAAGCTGCTTCAGCCTGTCATACTTTCTGAATTATCTCTATTATAGCTGGCAGACATTATATCCCACACTCACCTGGCCATTAGTGATAACTTCACTTTGGCTCAAAAATTTTCATTTTAGTTGCCACAGAAGCTGTCAAATGCTGCATCTTCCTGGCTGCTTCTGCTTCAGACAGCTCTGCTTTCACATACTTGAATTTGGGGGAGTTTTTCACATGCAGAGCTACCACAGTGAGAAAAGAAAATGAGTACAACATTTTGGTGTTTGTTTTCTCTTGTTTGCGTCTGCAGCTGGTCACATGTGACAGCATGTTTGGCTGATGAAATTTAGCTTAGACTGTCCTAACCTAAGAGTCACTGGGTCTGCTGTGGAGTCTGGAGTAGACAAACTTGTACTGCTCCTCTGGAGGGCTTCACAGCCCAGGCTGGGCTCTGGGCTGGCAGGGGTCAGTTCAGGCTTTATCCATTTCTATTCACACCCTTAGCACTATTTTACTGCAGCTATCACAAGGGAGTGGCTTCTGAGTTGCCCCTAGAAAGGTGTTTATAACACACCCACGTCAGGACATTTTGGTGCCCATTTAAAACCTTCTTCTCACTCTCCCTAACTTTCACAATTCCCAGAGTCTGAAGTGACATTAAAGTCTGAATAACTTCTGGCAGTCTATTCCCTTTGCCAGCCCTCTGAATGCACTGACTGCCTCCTGGGCTAGGAGACACCACCTGGGTGTCCACCAGGAGGTACCTACTCTGCTCATTCAGGACTTCATTTCTATCAGAGTTAAACCAGGGGTTTTCATTAGTGCACTGCATGAAAGAAAAACACAGCACAGATATGTCATTTAATGTATTAACTAGAATAAATTCACCACTTATGTTACCAACAGTGTCCTTCTTAGAGCATGAAAACCAAACATTTATTCTTTTTAATGGGGCATTTTTTTCCCCTCTGCTTCCCAAGTGAACAGGGGTTTATTATCATCATTCCCACTCCTGTATTCCATATGTGACTCCAAATCAGACCCTGAGGTATTTCATCTCTTACCTGGCAGGGTCAGTTTAACGTATAGAAGTGAGCCTGACTTACATCTGCTTTGCAGATCATCACTGGCATACTTTAAAAATTGTTATAAGTCTATAATGATGCTTTTCTCCCCTCCCCCAGTGCTCCAGTAATGTCAAGATTTATTGAATCTGAAGGTCCAGTTGTGACCTTGGCTCCCACTCACTAAATCTGAACCTCTGGGGTCCATAAATCTTTGTGTGCTGTTCAATTTATAGAAGTGAACATCTGCTTATCATACAATATTTAATTTGCAGGTGTATTCCACCAGTAAAACAAACACATGGGTTCAGTTGCCTGGGCTGTAGGACATTAGACAGATGCTGATGGGATGGTGATGATTTTGCCTGTTGGGAGAGCCCTCACCGCTGGCAGAGCTGCTGTGTGGTGAGGTGGCTCTCAGGACTCTACATCCCTGAGAAGTGAGGGTGGCACAGTTTTAACCCCAAAACTCAGCCTAATCCTGCTTGAGGACGATGCCTGAGACGCACACAAATCACACAAGAGAAAAACTCCTGTCTTCCTGCCTCTCCTACGTCTGGTGGGAAAGGCATCAGCCCACGTAAGGATGGTTCTGCACAACCTGGGGAATGAGAGGCAGAGCAGTGGCTCTGTTTCTTCATTCATGTGGTGAAAAATATGGTGCACAAGAGAACCCTATCTCAGAGCCTGCACAGAGGGAGAGGCCTACAAACACCTGAATATGATGAGAAAGGCTGAAAACTCCTGTTCCACGGTGTAAGCAAAGCATTGCTGTCCCCAAATCACTGGAAAAAGAGAACAAAAGGAGCAGAAAATATCTACTGTGAGGGGAAAGGAGGAAAGAGGAGGTGACCAAACAAATATAATTAGAAGGTCAGTGGTGGCTGAGCAGGGAAACAGAAAGGCAGAAAACCAAGGTGCCTTTGTATGACCAGTAGGAGATGATAGGACACAGGATTTTTGACAACTGAAGAAGCCAGAGGAGGCAGCAGTTCCACAACAAAAAGAGGGAGACAGGACAGTGAGATCACCCAACTCCTCTGCTCTCCCCATGCGCTGTGCACTCACGCTGTACACAGAAGCGCCACTCCAAGCAGTGCCTGGTGAACAACTGAGCTCAAAGTGTTGTGGCCATACACAGAGGCTGGGGCAACATTTCTGGTTGCCTTCCATCCCAACAGCTGGCAGGGAGAGAGCCTTTCTCCTGTTTTGCCCAAGAGGATCCTTCTAAAGCGCTTTGGCCCAGTGCAGGGTAATGTGTCAATTGCAAGCAGGTAGTAAAAGTGCCTTTGGGCATGAAACATTTTAAAGAACAGTTTTGCATTTTAAAAAGTGCTTATGCTCCCTTTGTGAGAGAAAGAGCCCCTCTGCCAGAGGCCCAGTTCCCACTCTGGAGAGTGGGGCTCTCTCCTCGCTGTGAGCAGCTGCCTGGGCAGGGAACAGGCTGGGATGGAAGCAGCCCCACTGCATGGCATGTGCTGGGTGAGCAACAGGGCAGGGGCTCCCACAGGCCATGGGGCTGTGTCAGCAGTGAGCTGGCCCCCAGCTCAGGGGCCCTGTTTTGCAGGAGGACAAAGGAGGAGCAGCACTGCAATATTTCCAAGGCAGATCCTATTCTGTCCATGGTTGGACGCTGTCCTTCTTCCTGCTCACTCCTCCCTTGATGCTCCAGGGTGTCCAGGTGGCCCTGGGGCAGCCTGTGATGCTGCTGGAGATACTTTGCATGGCCTTGCACTGAAAATGGGAATTCACTAACTGGACATGGGTTGCAGTGGTGCAAGATGTATTTTCCATGTATTAACCATGTCCCTGCTGCCAGAGGTGTCTTGGTGAGCCCATTGTACACATGTTGGAGGGTGACCAGCTCAGATCATTGTTGTCCACAAAGAAGGGCAAGAGGGCGTCTAGTTAACAATAACAAAGCACCTGAAGAAAAAATATTATGAAATATTGTAGCTCTACTTCAATAAAAACATCTATTAATATATTTCAAGACCTTCCACAGTTGTTATCTCCTCCCTCCAGGGTAGTCTAACCCCAGCCATAATTTAGCATGAGGCATGAATATCTTCATTTATTGTACCCATAAAAGTAGAAAATTGAGAATTTGCTCAGACTGCCAGGAATCTGGAATTTGTTGATGAATGGACATTTGGCTGAACATAGTGAATTCCCAGTTAATTGAAAGCAGATAATGAAATAATGCATTCACCTTGAAAAACATAATTTTCTTAATAAATAATTGAAATGGCATTCTTCTGACAGATGAAATAAGAAAAAAAAATTCAGAATTAATTCCTGTCCTATATATTACAACGTGCTTCAGTCATACCTTATGAGGAGATCAAAAACCATAAATCTTTTTTTTTTTTTTTTAAAGCACAGTGCCAGAGAGTGCTTTGGTCTAGAAAATGAAAGGGCCATCCTGTTCAGGGAGTGTGGTTTCAGTCATCATCAGCCTATGCTTCTGTCTCCAAATATCATACCTAGGGAGAAGAAGGCAGAGGCCAGGGGAAAAAACAACCTTGGAAAAATGTAGGGGGTATCCAGCATTACCACGAGTACTTGAATTAGCATATCTGCAGGTGTTCACTCTTCTCATCTCCTTCTCGTCCTTGGGGTGGGCCAACAAACCTGGTCCACGTTGCACTGGTGGGAATCTGTGGCTAGGAGTTACCCTTCAGTCAAGGAGCAATGATTTTCAGCTGAAGGGAGACTAATGGCTGAAAACATGTCAGCTTGAAATACTTGCAGATGATCTGATCACACCCTCCGTTTTAAGGAAAAGATTAGCAAAGGATCCAAATAAGAACATATGGGTCCAAATACCCCAATCTGGGTAGGGCTATGACTTGGAAACCCTTCTGGATCTAGAAGTAGGTTCCTCCCATATTTATGCAACAGGATAAAATTAAACTGCAGAACTGAACTCCAAAGTGTGGAGCTTACAAAATGCAAAGGTGGATTTTTTTAAATAGCTTTAGTTTGACAGTAATAATTTCTTGTTAGACTGTGGTTTGAGTGGAACACAATGTTCCCAAAGAGACACGAAACCTGACAAATTTTAATCTGCTAAACTGCAAAACTTGGCTATCCTGATTGGAAGCATTATTAATCTGGGTTAAGTTTGGAATTATTTTTCAATGAATTTGCAGCAGGTTGTGGTTTTGGGCAAAAGCCATGGAAAACTTGGTAGTTACACAGACTTTTAATGTGAATAAGGGGTAAACCACAGTGATTTTGCTTGAGTTGTGATTTAGAACTTTAGACTTGGTCAAAGTTTGGGCTGCGAGGCCATGTGAAATAAAAGAACAAGTCTTGTAAATGGAAACTTCCCCACCAAGTGCAGCAGATCTGCTCACAGTGGTGCTTCCTCTCAGATTAGTTCTTGAGTTTTAAGCACAAAGACATGTCCAGCTTCTTCCTAAAATCAGTGGGCAAGAAGTCCTACAAGGCCACAAAAGGAGCTGAGAAGTATGAAGAAATGGGATGAATGGTTTTGAATCTCTGCCTTCCTTGCTACTAAATGTTCACTGATTTTCAAGACCTTTTAAGTCCTCTGCCAAGAGGAAATTTCTGTGTGGTCAAGACAAAATTAAAATAACAACTGCTGAAAGGCTTAACGTTGACTAAACATGGTGGTTGCAGTAGCTAAGGCATCTTATTTTGTTTGTAAGAGCATCTATCTGGTAAAGTCAAAGAATAACTTTGGGAATGTTTGAGCACTCAAAGGTGTAGAGCAGGGTCTTCCCAGTTGTCTCAGTGGTGAGACAGTCTGATGGTTGAAAGACTCACTGAAAGAAAGTATGTGTCACCATTGCCACTCTATTTTCTCAGATCTTTTGGGGGTTACAATAGACCTTAGGGCCTTCTTGAATGATCTTTATTGTAATACAGCCCATGGAACCTACATCAGTTTCTTCAAAGTCAGTTTTAATTCCCAATATCAATGTACCTTTTTTAGAGTACCTTTTTATTGTTTTGTTTTGGGGTGGGGTTTTTTGGGGTTTTTTTTTGTTTTGGTGGGGTTTTTTGGGTTTTGTTTTATTTCAATTTAGGGAATATTCCAGGCTTTATTAGAAACTGATTAATAACAAGTACTGGTTAAGTTCTTCTGGCAGTTAATTATTTTCCCCTCTGAAGAACAATGTCTTGTTTCCATGAGAATGAACCTATCCATCATCAGACCATGGGATTTGTTAAACCTTTGTCCAAGAAGTGAAGGACTTTGTCTTTGGGCAAGTTCTGCTGTCTGCAGCCGTAACTCATTAGCATCATGTCATCCCTGAGCCTTCCTTTGGACATGTCACATAAATTGAGCTCTTGAATCTCTCAGAATAAGACATGTTTTCCTATCCTTAATCAAGTTAGTGTGGTTTTTGTCTGAATGCCCTCCATTTTTTTTTTTCTGAACACCAAAACAACTGTAGGAGCCATCACACCATTGTGAAACACAGGGGATACCTGCTGCATGGTGGGCCCTGCTTTGCACAGCCACAAGCTGTCTTGGCCCCTTCAGACCCTGAGCTGAAGTTTGTCTTGACTTTCTACCAGGGTCTGGAGATCTCTGCAGAATCACCAATCTACTGGGAAAGTCTGGCCTGCCTAGCTCTCCCTGATTGTGTTCTGCCACAGTTAAGGAGCAAGCAGGCTCTGCCATTCACCAGTCCCTCAGTCTCTCTCTTATTTGCCATCAGCAGGGAACAGTTAAACAGTGATGAGCCAAGAACCTGGCTCATGAAATTGGACAATTCCCCAAAGACAGTTTTATCTGAGGTAAAATAGTCCAGCTGGTAAAACAGTCCAACAGTATCATTTATATCAGCTCTATCACCTTTACTGATTAAACATGTTCATGTTCCAGCATTATAAAATTATTTTGATAGGGTCTGTTTTTGATAAGCTCATGATAATTTCAATGCAATTCTATTTTCTCCCTGTAATTCTTAAGAGAGTTCCCAAATAACCATTCTATTATTTTGTTCAGATTGGTGTCAGGCTGACAAGTCTATATTTATTCACATCATCCTAGTACTGTGTTTAAGTACTGGCACAACTTTATCTTTGTTTCACATCTGTAACTTCTCTAGTGTTCCAAGACTTATTCAAAATCAGCAGCAGGGGTTCAGTGAATATCTTTTCCTTTTGGATGCAAATTATTCAGTAACTGCCAATTAAAAATTTCCAAGTTTAGAAAGCATTGTTATAAAAGAAAGGCTTGTTTTTCTTACATAAGATGCAGTGCATTATCTGGCTTTTTCCCAAACAGAAGTGGGAAACATTTACTCATCATTTTTACTGCTTTGGGTTTATTATCGGTGGTTTTAACCAATAGACTTTGTTCATTTAGAAGCAATCTGGTACCTTTCTAGTGATCCCATTTGTAGTTAGCATACTTTAAAAACTCCTGCTGACCATGGATGTCTACATTTCTCCTTCTCTTACCATGATGCTATCATTTACAGCCTGTAATTCATAGTCATTACCATCAATTTACTCAATTTTTTTTTTTGATTAGTGACTTCTCTGGACTTAGGTCTTCAGTACAGGTTCTCAACTGACTAGACATCAGAGAACCCACTCCAGAATGTTTGTTCCCAAGTTGTCAGAAATCTGGAAGCAGGCCAAAACCCTTCTCACCAACAGTGCAAGTCCTCCTCAGGTGGTGCTCAACTGATCATCCTGAAATACCCAGTAAAGATTATTGAAAATTCCAGCCGTGGGAATCTTCCTGCCAGATTTCAGCCATGGTGACCAGGTGAAACTTGTGTTTCTAAAGGAGTAAAAATCGTTCCCAATTCACTCTATGAGCAATTACAGGTTTGGTGTTTTTTTTTGTTTTTTTTTTTTTTTTTTTTTGTTTTTTTTTTTTTTTTTTTTTTTTTTTTTTGGGGGT
>VYZR01117789.1:0-35888 GCA_013400675.1 Oxylabes madagascariensis | reverse complement strand
GGTGGCAAATGTCTCCATGGGACACTGGAGAGACTGCACTCCCAAAGTGATAAAAGATTATGTTTAAATGGTGAAACTGACTGAAAGTCATGGTTTGTCTCTCTGTGTTGGTTGTGGGAAAGTGAACAGTTGGTGGGAGAAGAAGAGGGGTTTTGAAGTTTCAATTTTTCTTTTTCTTTTCCTTTTTTTTTCCTTTCATTCTTTTAGTGTGTGTGTTAATAAAACTTATCTTTTCAAACTTAAATTGGGCCTGTTTTGCCTTTTCTCTCCTAATTCCATCTCACAGCAGTAAAGACACTCAATTTGGAAAACGAGATTTGGCGAACGTGAAACCGCAACAGTCAGGAAGAGGATGGGACTACGAAGCAGTGCCCTGGGAGGTCAGCAAGCCCCAGTGTATCTGCCTTGTCCCTGGCAGCCTGTTTGTTCCCGGACATTTTGGACCAGTTCCTCACTTCTGTGCCTGATGTCTCTCACAGATCACCAGCGTAGCTGCCCCATGCCAGCAACCCCATGAATTTCCTCATTTAATATTGTTCTGTGTATTATTTATGCCAGAACCCTTTTTGCAGGCTAAACAAATTACTCCTTCATCCTTTTCCCATAAATAATGCATCTCAGTCCCTCACAGCTCCTCTTGCTCCTCTTCCCCATATGTTCCCATCTGCCGAAATCCTCTGCAGAGCCTGGTGCCAAGGTCTGGGCACTGGGCTGCACCTCAGGGCTCTTCAAAGCAGAGCAGAGTGGAGTAATTGTTTACAGCACTTGCTGGCATGTCCCAGAATGACATTTGCCTTTTTCCCAACAATATCACATTGTCAATTCATGCTCGATCCTTTCTCTGGTGCCCAGACTGGTTTGTGCAGCAGCCCAGTCCATCTGCCCAGCTTGGCCTTCTTCTGGGCACCTGAGTTTTCCTTCCTGTATGCTGCCCTCTCACTGAGTTTCACCCTGCTGATTTTAGATCCGTTTTATTTTGTTTTATCAGGGCTGCTCTGAATTCCAGTTTTATCTCTAAAAGTGCTGCTCAGACCTCTCCAGCCTCATGCTGTTGGAAATCTTTCTGAAGCCAAGATATACCACACCCACAGCATACCCTTACCCACCAGCCCTGCCACCCTGCCAGAGGAGGAAATTCACTTGGTTTGACACAATTCGCTCTTCACAAATCCACGCTGGCTGTTTTCCTTCCCTTTATGCTCTCAGAGTTACTGAGTGATTGTCAGTAATTCAGCTGGGTCTTTTCCATGGTGTTGAGCTTCCACTGACTGCTTTATCATCGTCCATGTGGAATTTCTCTTCCTTTTTAAAGCCAGGTACAGTGCTTTTCCCCTTGGTTAGTGTACCCCACATCTCAAAACTCATTCATACCTGACTTTTTGGAAGCATTCTTCCTGGGATTGCCAGGAGTGCTGGCAGTACTCAAGGGGTACATGGCCAATCCTGTAGATAGATCAACATGCCCTTACTAACCAGCTTTGAATGAGCTGTGTGTTCCTAAAAACCAGTTTGCTGCTTTCCAAAACATTGAAAAAAATGATGTCATAGGAAGAAACGCTACTGCAAACTAGTCAAGTCAAAAACTTCCATGTAATTGTGTGAACTGAATTTGTCCCACAAGAGGTGGGTCTGTGTACAGGTCTGGGAGTGATCCCTGAGCTGACCAACAGAATCACTGTCTGTCTTGCTGTATTTTCTGAAAGTCTCATAGGAAGACAGCTCAAAAAGCTCCCCCAAAACCCGTAAGAACCCCCACAAAACAACAACAAAAACCCCACTAACCAAAAAAGTGCAACATCCTCTCATTCACCTCTGTCTTGAAGAATTTTCTATTGGAGTTCTCCCCATTCCTTTGAGATTCATTCCTGAGTTTTCTGAATTTGGGAATGACGTAATTTCCTTAATCTTAGCCTGGTCCCCCAGCCACCTAATCCTGTGCTACTTGCACCTACCCACATGACTTAAATCCCTGTGCAATACCTTTCACAGGCGCTTTCTTTAAAGATAAACATATGTTACAATAACAGTAAAATAACACATTACTCTCACAGCCCTTTGCACTCGTTAACACTCATCTGGATCTATGCAACCTCAGTTTTACGTTTATAATTTTATTTCCATAAATTTTAAATCCATACCTGGGCCATGGGATTTAATCACAGGTAACTAATGGCTTTCTTTATGAATCTTATTGTTGGTGCACTTCAGTGTATTGCAGAGTACAAAGTGTAAGAGAAAATTTCTTTCCTGGGGACCATATGGTAAAAGAATAAATCTCTGACTTAATGCCCTTGCTTTGCAGAGTAACACAGTCAACAAACCCCTATTAGATCATGGGATAAATATCGACAAGTTCCAGAGTATTGTTTCAGCCTGTTGCTATAGTAATTTGAAATTTTGTTCTATGAGCCATATAAAAAAGGGGACGAAACAACACATTAGTATTTAATTATTCCCAAATTTGCTACACTGGTACCACTCAAACCAGAAACACCTGCATTTAAAAGAAAAGTGGGATGTGGGCATTTCTAGGCCAAATTGCTCTGTGCAGGCTTTCATCCTGGAAATTATTTATTCATATTAATGGAGAAGAGCAGGCTTTTCCCTGGTCTTTAAGCCAATGATTTAAGGTCCACAACTCCAAACCAGATGACACTGCCTATTTTTGGAGCCACATGAGTTTATAATTTCATGTGAAGGATAAATGCTTTATTGGGTAGTCACAGAAGGGCAAGGGGTCATGTCGTGAGCTTTCCTGAGCAGCGAGAGCCGAGGCACCCAGGCGCAGTGCAGGAAGGCATGTATCATCCATAATGCATGGACTGCCCCTGAGCAGGCTTTCTGTGGTGTCAAAAGATGCTGTGAGGGCATCAGGGAACAGCAGAGACAAAGGTCAGGAACCAGGGCAAGGCTGAAGGGACCAGATCAATTGTAGGATGTGACATGGGATCAAGTGACTCTTATCCAAGTTACTTCTTCATGGCTGTAGCAACGGTGTGATGCTCAATTCCCTTAACAGGACCTGACAAACTGACCAGTAATATTTTTAACTTATGCCTTTCCTTCCAAACCCATAGTAAATCACAGTGGAATCTTCTGAGACTGCTTCAGTCCCCTCCTGCTCACAAAGTGTGTGTAATTTGAGAAGAACCTTGTTTTGCATTTTTTCTGAAGTAGGCAATATTCTTTAGCCCTTCTGTATTTTAACTGCTACCTTTATAACAGGTTAGAAGTGTCCTGCTAGGTTGTTTCTAAGGATTTTGTAGTTGCTCTTTCTTAACCTAAAGCTGTATTTTAGCTCAGCATTTTGTAATGCCAAGGCTCTGGAAGGGAAAGTGCTTTTCAGTCTGTGGTACTCAACACGTTGTGGTGGTCTGTGGGGCAGCAGAGGGGTGGTCTGTGGATGAATAAAAAAGTAAGAAAATCAAAGCAAGCCCTTACACATCTGACAAACAAATAAACTGGGAGTGGGGGTGCAGGGGAAACAGACTTAAAGTTTAGCACTGAACATCAGCTGCATTTGGCTGCAGAGGAAAAGCAAAGTGGCAGCACTACACAAGCTGTCCTTACTTTCTTTTTTGCAAGATGATGCACATTTTTTGGAGTGAGGAATGCTGAGCAGCACTGTTGAGCAACATGGGGCACACAGCTGCATAGAGTTATGGAGACTGCAACACCACCATGTGAAATATGGTAAGTGTCTAAATGTCTGGGGATAGTAAGTACAATTGCTGTCATGCCTTTGATTTGGCACCACGCTGCAAATTTTTACATAGATGCCTGTCTGCTCTGGAGGTGCTGCATAGGGGTTTTTGATGCCCACCACTTGTAAAAGTGAGCTTCATCATCTTGTGCTACACAGGATTTGTCACTGGTGAGTTTTGGTACCCTGGGCACACCAGCTGCCCCTGTGCCATTCTGCAAAACCAACCAACCCTGGAAGGGTTAAATCCTTCCAGTGCCTGTGTCCAGCTTTTCTCCAAGGAGCAGCATTTCCCTGCTCAGAAAAAGGCAGCTGGCACCCTGCCCACAGCTTGTTTGTCAGAAAAGGGGGTCCTTTCTTTGCTGAGGGCATGGCCCAGGAGTGGTGAGTGAGCCCGGCCTGGCCTGGCACTGCCCTGCCTGGCTGGGCTGCAGCGAGGTTCTCACGGCTCTGGGGACTCTCTGCTGCCTGGTGACAGCTCTGGAGATCCCTTGGATGACTTTTTTTACTCCTTTTCTTTCCTTTTTCCTTCCTTGCGGTCCTCCTGGCAGTTACAAATCTAGTCCTGTCTCGTTAAACCTGATTTTTCACAAGGAAGGGTTTTGTCCCATCCTGTGCACTGGTCTTGACATGCATCACCCGGAAATGAAGAAGTGGAAGGAAGGGGGAACAAACACCCCGCTCTCACCCTGAAGACTTGTGATGAAGACCCCTGAGATCTCCCCTACAAAGCTGAATTTCATGCAAAAATGGGTAAAGAAAACTCATATGATCTTATTTGCATCTGCAACTCATTTGTGAAGTGCCACGTTTCAGGTGCAACTGAAAGGTTTGGGACCAGTTTTTTAAATGAGCTGCCCTGCAGCACTGCTTGTACTGCTGGCAAAATCACTGGCTTGGTGATGGGGCCAAAAAATGCTCTTGTACACTCATTAGCTTTCATAAATGCAGGGCTCCACACACAGCACTCATCTGGATCCTGGCACAAAGTTTATAAATGTTCCAAAGTTGACAGTCTGGGGGTTTTGTGCATAAGTAAGTTGTATATGTTGCATAAGTAAGATGTAGATGTAGTTGGGCAGTAGTAGATGCTACTCCAGCCTGGAACTGAGGTAATTTGTGTCTCTCTGCCTCCTTTTTCCACGGGAAGCAAGAGCCAACAATTCCATTCGGTGTCACCTGCAACGTTCAGCCCCACAAGCTCTTGACCGCCTCTTCTGCAAAACACACCTGGGGAGTTTTCCCACAGCTACACGTGGTGTAGTGCAAATTTATCCACTTGCCTACACCACACAGCCACCCTGAAGCTCTCCAGGGTTGCAGAAGAGCTGTCTCTGAACCCTCCACAGAAATGCCCAAGGTACATAACCTATCCACAGCCGCTTTTAAGAGCTGCCTGTGACTTTGGTGACAATGTGAACTTTATGGGCCAAAATCTCTGTTGGCATGAAACAAAAGAGCATTGAGGACCTGCTTAACCAGAACTAGTTGTGCACATCAAAGGACTTAGACCACTGAGGACAGTTGTGGTTTTTCTCTCATTCAGCATAAGTTGGACAGAGTTCAGTTCTTGAAGCTTGAAGCTTCAAGTGTCATCACTCTTGGCTGTAAGGAGGAATCTGTTGGGGGTGAAACCACCCATTCAGTGTTTTTTGCTGACAAAACTGAAGTATAAGAACCCTCATTTTGGAGCCACGATCCCTGTGCTTCCCTTGCAGCTTGCTAATGGTCCTCATCTCTCTAAGTGTGAGAGTTGGTCTTTTCCCTTAAGTCCAACAGGAGTTTTCTCATTTCCAGAAAACCAGAGGTTGTCATAGCTGCAAGTTTTGTGCAGGAAGAGGAAGAACATTGTCCATTAAAAATCAACAGTGTTGGGCAGGTAGAGTTCTGGGGCAGCACTTTGCAGATGCCATTGGTATCATCAGTGAGAATTAGCAGAAAATCTGGACCACTTTGTGAAGCAGTAGCTTGAATATGGAGCAAGAAAAGCAATATTTAATGAGGCTGCGCTTTATGAATGAGAGGAAAATATGCTCCAAAAAAAGTGCTCCAAAAAAAAGCATATGAATTAAGTAACTAAGAGGACAGTTTACCTAAGTCCCACAGGAAAAAAAAAATTGGACACCCTTAGCTCACTAGCACACCCAAAGAAATCTTGCAGGTGTTAGTATTCTTCAGATATGATCTATTTTTTTGTTGTTTTTAGCATGAATTCTTTGTAATGCAGGGTTACTCTATGCAGTTCCTCTGAAGGGAACTGTAACTCTACATATGATATCTGTGGGTTTAGGGAGGGAACAGAAGCAGGCAGCTGTAATTGTCCTCTGGAGAAAAGGCTCTTGAAAGTGAAAAGTGATCCTGTAAAACAGAGATGCTCTCTAATAACCAGGAGATGTTGGCAGGTCTAAGCATTGGACAGGGCTGGAGGCAGGTATGCATAAGCAAACATGAAAACAGATATGGAACAGGATAATATTTATTTTGCTTACTCCTTGGCAGGGGCACGTTCCTGAAGGTAACTGGAGCACCAGGGCTCACGTGCATTTCAGGAAAGCTGTTTCTGCAGCAGAGATTGTGCCAAGGAGGCACACAGCCTCAGGATTACAGCTGGCCTGGCACTGCATGGGAAACATGGATGTGGGAATGGGCAGGGGTGGGAAGAGCAACCACAGGGCACAGCCAGAGCAGCCAAACTCCTGGAGGAGGGATGAGGTTCCCTGTGGTACAAGGGGTGGGAGCAGGGAGTTTGCCCCAACTCTCAGAGTCACAATTTGCTTTCCATCCTGAACTTTGTTTGTTAAGATGTCTATCAACTTCTACCTGATTTAACTGTTTCATTTCTCACTCAGCACAGGCTGGTGGGCTCAAGAAGCACCTGAACTCTGTTCCTTGTGGCCTAAGGAAGAAGGTGTGTGGCACTCCTGTGACATGTTTTTCCCCAGCAGTATTCCTTGGACACCTCATCATGGGATGAAGGGCTCAAGAGCATTGTGAAATCTTTCATTAGACCAGCTCAAATACAAAAAAACAAAACAAAACAAAAAAAAAACAGAAAAAACCACCCAAAAACCTGACAGTTATTGGTGGACATGTAGCTCTCACCTCATGACTCAGAAACCAGTAGTAGCATCTTCCAAACAGGGAGCCAAAACACAGGTGAGAGACAACAACTCTTCGGTCAACAGCGTTGTGCTAGATGACCAGTCAACTTGAGAGAAAAAGATGAGGTTTTAGCAAGAGCAAGTTGACAACCTGCTCATTTCTTCAGAGAAAAGCAGGGGGAAATATGTTGGCAGGCAGCCCATGTGNTTCTCGTGTCCAACAGTGACAGATCTGAGCATTTTCCTTTCCAGAGTTGCCTTTTGGAGTTGTATCAGAAGCCATTTTTCAGGATGGTTCCTTGAGCTGTCAGTGGGAACAGTTAATGAGAAATGTCCTCTAAATGGTAACTGGGTGCTCTGGCCCTTTATTGATTGCCCAGCAGACTTCACTCCAGAACATACATGTTGTCTGTGCTGCATAGTTTCCATCAGTCCTGTAATGCACAGGTGTGGTGTGTGTCAGGTTTCATGGGGAGCATGTGAAGGCTCCCTGGATTGCAGTGGGGCTGCTTGGAGGGCAGTTGTGGCAGTGGCTGCAGAAATGGGTTTGCAGACTATTTATTTTCTGCTTGTTGCTGTTCATTTTTTTGAGGGTGGGTTTGGTTTGTTTTGCTTCTATGAGTTTATTGAGGGTTGCAGTTATTTGAAAGTTAGAAAGTTAGATGCTGGGGGAGATTTAAAACACATGGCATTCTACTGCTGGTTTTAGTTACTTGATGATTTTCCATTTGGATCCCATTAGGGTTTAGTATGTGAAACCTGAGGGATAGAGGCAGTCGGTTGGCTTGGATTTCTGCACTGAAACAAGCTTCTAGTTCCACACAGAATAAACTCAATTGGAAGAGACCCATCAGAATCACTGAGTCCAGCTCCTGGCCCAGCACAGGACACCCCAGGAGCCACGCCATGTACCTGAGAGTATTGTCCAAACACTTCTTGAGCTCTCTCAGGCTGGATGCTGTGACCCCTGCCCTGGAGAGCCTGTTCAGTGCTCAAACCCCCTCAGGGTGAAAAGCTTTTTCCTGATATCCAAGCTCAACCTCCCCTGACTCAGATCCATGCCATTTCCTTGAGTCCTGTCACCAGAGAGAAGAGATCAGTGCCTGCCCCTCTGCTTCCACTCATGAGGATGCTGAAGACACAATGAAGTCACTGTAAGATAAGGGCAGTTCTTTCGATGAGGCAAAGCCCAGTCTTACACCAGCAAAGCAAGTGCCATCATTGCACTCCTCCAAGTCACTAGTGGTCCCTGAGAGTCTCCTTTAAGGCACGGCAGTGTGATATCTTTTGAATATGTTTGGTTGCAAGTTCAGTGGCAATATGCGTGTTGATCTGCAGGCATGCTTGTGCATGGGAGATTTAGGGTCTCACTTCACTAATGATAGTGCCCCTGAAGTTGATAGAGGTGTAGGAATATTTCAGAGACAGCTTGATGGCATTGTTGATGACTGAATTTGCGGTGGGAACCGAAAATAAACTACAGGCTTCCAATCCAGCTGGTGAGCATGTGATTTCTGAATGTTGGTTAAAGCATAGGCTTGGTGACATAGTTATTTAAAAAGAAAAATCTTCTGTGAAGTTGGTTTATAAAGAAGTTAGAATCTTTTGGGGTAAACTGGGTTCCTGTGGCCTACATTTATTTAAAAAATAAATAAATAAATTGGTGGAGTCAGAGATGCAGTGGGTGAGTTTGGTGGTGTGTTTGAGTTGGGAATCTGTGAGTACATTTTATTTTGTAGGTTCTTAAGAGAGGCTGCAACACTCTTACTGGGGATGTAGTTGCACAGACAGTTCTTGACTGTGGCAGCATGAATGGTGCTAATGTGGGGTAAAAATAATTTCATTTTACTCAGACCATGGGAAAAATCCTCAGCTTTCTGATTGAGGAAAGGCTGAGGATGATTTCTCTTCCTTGTGACAATTCATCAGGAAATCTGGAAGCAGTTGATCTGCCAAAGTTTGGGGAGGATGTTTTCAGCAGGATTTTTTCGTTGGCTCAGGAGACCGAAAGCCCTGAATTTAGGACTGTTGTCTCGGTGCAACCTTTGTGCGCTGCAGGGCTTCCCAAACTCCACAGCCAGGCAGCCTCTGCCGGCAGCCAGGCTCCTTTGGCCAGAGCTACGTGTGCATGCATGCAAAGAGCTCCTGCTCTGCCCGCTGCCTGAGCCCCCACGTCTCCCCCTCTTTTTTTCATTCAAATCCTCCCACCGAGGGAAAAGTTGCTGCACGGCTGAGGAGTTGCTCAGGCAGGGAGCTCGGGGGATGTACCGGGATTTTCGGTCATGTTATTCTGACTTGGGGAGCTGTTTGTCCTCTTTCAGTATTCCCGGCAGCCAGCCTGAAAAGAAGTCCTGATCCTGTGCTGCAGGCCAATTGTGTTCACAAAGATCTCTTTGTTACACCCGTGTCCGTGGCATTGTTCCTCTCCAACAAAACTCCCCTGCCAAAGCCCTGATGTGCTTGGCTCTGAAAGTGCCAGGCTGGTAATGCGAGGGGTGAATTCCTTCTCATTCACCTCATCCTGCCTCCTGCATCCTTCTGCCCAGCAGCTTTCTCAGGCTGTAATGAGTGAGAGAATACAGGCAAGACATGCTGGTTTATCCTCCTTGCAGCACGTGTGTTATACAGGCCCCACATGATCAAGTGTGCAGAAGTCCTGCTCTCCAGCCAGGTTATAGAACCACAGAATCATTAAGGTTGGAAAAGACCTCTAGGATCACCAAGTCCAGCTGTCAACCTAGAACCACCACCATGTTCACCACTAAAGCATGTCCTCAAGTGCCATATCCACACATATTGGAATACTTCCAGCGATTCTACCTCTTTCCTTCGGCAGTCTGTTCCAACGCCTGACAACAATCCCTGTGGAGAAACTTTTCACAATATCTAACAAAAACCTCCCCTGGTGCAACTTGATGCCTCCTTTCAGGTAGTAGTAGAGCACATTAAGGTCTCCCCTCAGCCTGTAGGTTTGCCCTCTGTCAAACCCAGCACTTGGTTTCTCAGCAGATGATGGTGAATGGGTTTTCAGAACCAGGGATGGCCCCTCAGCCTGTGGGGAACAGGAGCAGCTTACAGGGGTTTTAAATGCCCATGTGGAGGCATCCTTGGAGTGTGTACAAACCACAGTGCCAGATATCTAGGAGCACTTGACTTTTTAATTTTTAATGTAATGCACCCATTTCTGTCCCCTGGGGCAGGACACACAGTCAGGACAATGGACTCTGCAATCCCAGCACAGCCAAAGGCTGTGCCCTGAGGTCCTGTTGCTGGAAGCTTTACCTGGATTGCTAAGCAATGTTTTTTCTAGCCAGCTTGCCCTGTACTCCTTCATGTCTTCACTACTACACTTTTCACTACCTTAGAGGAAAATTTGGAGCCTTTTCCAATCAGTGTTTCCATGTAAACTGACTTGTATTTCATAACAGGAGGTGTAATAGGGAGGGAACACAGGTAGGGAACAGTAAAGACCCTCATCCTTTCCTCCTCTCTGTCTCTGCCCTGAAAGGTCCCTCTAAGGCACCCCTCTGCCCCTGGCAAACACCAGTCATGCACCTGTGAGCCAGATGTAAACAGCTGCATGGTAGGTGTCATTTGTGATCCAGACTTAATACAAACCATGCTAAGGATTGGTTAAAAATGGCTCCATAAAAAAAAAATGCATAGCACAGGTAAGCAGCACCTCTTATTTCACCTTTCCTTTTATCTTATTTGCTTTCATATCTATGGTATGGAGGACACTCTTGTGTGGTGGGATGAATAGCAGCTGAATTTCATTCGTCTGGCCTGGGAGTATAAAATTGCTTAAATAAACACTTAAGCAATATGCACAGTCTAAACATTTGTTTTAGTTCTTACCTGAGCAGGGATACTTCACTGCTATTACTTACCTGCACCAACCCCAGTGACTAACCTGGCAGGCTGGCTAGTTCTCTCTTTGATATTTCACTTGATGCATATAAAATTTCCTAATCCAAGAGTTTCTAACAGCAAATCCCTTTAAATATTGCAAGGGCATTGCCTTACAGCAGAGCACCTTCTGAAAACCCCTCCAGGTAAGGTAATGTTCCTGTTGTTTTTGAGATACCAGTGCAATAGCTGCCCTTGTTCACCCCTTTACCCTGGTTTTTCACTACATGCTTCCCATTAAATTTTCTATTTTTGAATACTCTGGATTGATATAAGAACCCTTTAATTTATTTTTACTTTAAACTTGCAACTTCTCGCCTTATCCAAAGAATGCTGGTAGCACTGTAGGGAATGTACTGACTGTTTTCCAATAGTCCGTATTCCTTTGCTGGTAACTTGAACAAATATATTGATTTTCAATCTGGATCATGATATTTTATCATCTCACATTTTATAATCTCACATTCCAGACAGTAACAGTTTGATTCTCCTGCCATTATGAGCTATTCATATTTTTACTAGGCTGCTGAATAGTTCATGCTGTGTCAGATCATGCTGGTTTCTCTGTAGAAGTTGCATTATAAACCCCCAAGGAAACATATTCTGTGTAACAGGTCTGGCTCAGACTGGGTTTTAAATCAGGGTTATAAAACAGTTTGCACTTTCTTCTCTGCATTTCTCTTCTTTGCATTCCTTCCTTCCTTCCTTCCTTCCTTCCTTCCTTCCTTCCTTCCTTCCTTCCCATTCCCCTCTTCATCCATGTCTGACTCAACTGTTTTCATTCTCCACACAGAATGGGAATCCTCAGGAAAGAGAACTCCAGTCTGTTCTCACCATCAGCAAAGGTTGCTGAAATGAACTTGTAGACACATGAGGCAGGATCAGAAGTAAATGACAATAAAGGCAAGCTCAATTCTCTGCTTCTGCAAGCCAATCTCAGATATCTTTCAGAAACCTTTAGGAAGTGGAGTGCCTTTAAGGAGATTTTAGTGGTTTTCTAATCAGAAATCTCAGTAAAGAGCTGAAGACTCGATACTTACAGTCAATTGCTTCATGTTTACTTTATAAAACTAACAGCAGCCAAGAACTGGTATCCTTAATTGTATCCTTACTAAAAATTGAAGAGGTAAATAAACACACATCTAAAGATAACAGGCACACATGTCTATCAGGTAGATTCACACATGAACACAGACCTACAGCAACTGCTCAGCACAGAAGGGAAGCAGAGCTGGAGATTTTGTCAATGCTCCCTTTAATCAGGAGATAAATTAGTTGTGGTGATCTCCTGCATGGGTGTGTATTCCTGGCCATCTCCACCTGATGCTGTTTCCATAGCATCCCTTTGGCGACAGAGGTGGGGAGAGGCTGGAGTCAGGTGTGTGCTGGTACTATCGCACATAAACATGATTTACCTAATCTTCAAATGTCAAAAGAAAATGTATAAACATCAGGCTTGGCTAGAATTGCAGTTGTAGGTTGAACACTCGAACATTAGAGACTCAGTAAATACAAGAATATTTTTAGCCTTGCTTGCTCTTGGTAGCTCCCTGCTCTTTTCCCACCAAGCACTTCTCTTTCCAACCCAGTGACAATTTGAACCATTTTTGTTCTGGTTCCAGGAAATTTTAAGAATGAACTTCAAATGTTAGTAGAAAGCAAGAAATGGGGCTTGGAATTCTTTTCCTGATAACAAATTTGTAGAACAGTAGCAGGATAATCTAATTTATAAGGACATAACAGAAAATGGAAGATGACATTTAAACATGTTTAGTGTCTGGGCAAATTCATAACATGAGAAAATCACTTTGGCTTTCTTTGACATTCTGGCATTAAAACAGAGGCTTACTACTGAGGGAATAAAAAAATGTGGAAGGGGTGATAGATATGTTGGTTTTCCCCATCAAAAATGCGACATTAAAACATTTTTCATTTGGAAAGCAAACAAGAAAGAACTCGACTTTGCAGGGTTGAGTAACCCTTGCTACCAGTTTCTGGCACTGTACTTGAATCTAAATGAGAAGTGAACGTTGCATTGGTCTATGTGTTCACCCTCTGCAGCTGCACAGCAAAGGGGGAAAACAGAATTGTGCCATCTCTGTATTTGACCTAAAAGCTCTGGCTTGTTTTGGGAAAAGGAGTGATAGAGAGTACAGACGGACCAAGTTAAAAAAAAAACCATGATGCAATGATTCCTAAAAAATTCCAAGCCTGTGTGCTCCTTTCCAGACCTATATGTGTAAAAATGACCTTCTGTTTCAGAACTGCAAGACCCCAGAGATCCCAAAGGCAGTCACCCTCTGGTCCTTGGTGTTTGGTGCCTGGAGGGTGGCTGAACAGTGCAGGCATCCCATGGATGTGTTGGGAGGTTGCATTAAGTCCTATTTCTCACCTCCCTTCCTGGGCTGTGGGACAAGTGCCCTCCTGAGAAAGCCCATTGCTGCCTAATGCGAGTCAGAGCTTCTCCAACCATACTCTTTGAGTTTTGCTTTCTCGCAATGGGTTTCAGTTTCCAGAGGCCAAGGCTTCCCCATCACTTTGTGGGTGGCAGTGCCCCACGGCATATTCCTGGTGAGGGCACTGGGAGCAAAGATAGAAGTTGTGAAGTTTTGGGGGAGAAATGCTCTCAACTGACCCAGCCACCCCTCTGTAAGGGTAAAGCAGGATGCCAGGCTGTGCTGCAGCCAGATTTTTCTGCCTGAGGGTCAAAGGGGCTGTCCATCCTCCTCAACCTTAGTGTGAGTTGAAGACCAGAATGAAAACTTTCAGATGAAGTCCACAAGCTGCTTTTGTGTCTGAATTCTAAGTGTTGCAGCATGCATCATGGCAAGTAGGCATTTGTTGTCTATCAAGGACCTTCACCCTCTTACCCTGGATATAAAGCTAAATGCCTTGAGTGACACAGCAGGGATGACAATGAAATACTCTAAATCATTGCATTAATATCTCTTTGGTATCCCTGAAAGACAGTGCCCCACAAACATGCCATGTCTATCTATAAAGGAATGGAAGTGCAGGATCCTGATGCCCTGCATGCCATGAGGGGATGTGCCTGGACCCTCCCAGTACAGTGACTGCAAAATGCTGCTGGAATTGCCCCATCTCTGACACCACAGCCCCCAAGCCCATTCCACCAGATTCCTCTGGCACTTGTTTTTCCTCTGCCTATTTTTTAAGGTGGCCCCTGCCCACCAAGAATCTGCTAATGAACAGAAGGATTTTGGTTTCCCTTTGGGAGCTGGATGGCACCTCTGGGTCATCTGAGGGATCTGGACGTGGTAATGTCCATTGGTTGGGAACTGGAACTGATCTTTCCAGACAATGTTCCTGCTCATTCCTGTGTATCGGGGAGGGTGCTGGGGTATTGCTGCTAATGGAATTCTACCACCTGAAGATCTGAAAATCAATTACATGTTGATTGGTGGGTTTAGCTCTTATCTTTAAATTTCTGGTCCTTTGTACACGAGACTTACCAGACAGGTTTATCAGATCTTCTGGATCTTTTTATTTTTCACTTGGTAACACTGCATTGAATACAAGCATACTTTTCATTTAAGACCATATAAATGAAATCACTACACAACCCCTGGAAAGAGTCATATATTTGGGAGAAAACCTATTTTATTAAGTCTGTCATAAATTAAAGATATTTGTGCCTGCGATTACAGTTACAAATGGTTTTTTGCTTCTTGTTCTCTTATGTGATTCTTTTATGTCAGACAAGATGGTAATGTACATAAATTATATTTTATATAGTCTGTCAAGCTTCATAGCAGGTGGTGCTTTGTTACTACACTGTAGATAGAATGCTTTGAGATCAAAGCATATCTTACTGCACAGGAGGATGCCAAGAGATTTTCTCCTTCATGACAGGTGATAAATGATTTCAACATTTGAGCAAGGTGGCTGCCTTCACCTGGAAAATCAGAATTGGCAATGGTAATTAAAGAAGCTGTTCATATAGAGACATCAATGCTTGAGCGTTATGAGCAGTCTGAGACTGCTGTGGGGAACAGGGATGTTCATCAATTCATTACAAACTGGATGGATAGAGCTGGCCCCTCCAGCTCTGCAGACCAGGTCATTAAAATAAGTGTGTTTGATTTACAACTACAGACAATCTGAATTGCAATTTTACAATTGCAAAACGCCAGAAGAGATAAGTTATGTTTTCTAGTGACATCATTTTCTACAGGAAAGTACAGCATAAATGCAAATGAAATGTTCTGTGAAAATGTAATAATCTCAGAAGAAACCACAACCCAAATCCTTAGAAAAACAAAGCCATCAAACCATGATATTGCATTTCTGCATCAGAAGGCTTGATTTTAATTATTTTGAGAATTTCTGCTCTGAAGAAGCAAAACCATCTCGTTTGGACTTCACAATTTGATTCTCTTAATTCAGTAAACTATTGTGCCACGATACAACCCATCTTACTGCATCAATCACAGAGCCCCAAGTGTGGCTGTGCTGCACCAGGCAGATGTCCACCCAGCCAGACCCCTGCTCCACACGGACCAGCAGTGGATGCTGCTGGTGAGGAGCAGCCCAGCCTGTGGGGAGGGCTGATCCTGGGAGCAGCCTCACGGTTTGGAGCCCTCCACAAGATGGGGTTGGTGTTTGTGCTGCCGTGCCGTGCTGGCAAAGCCCCCCTGCCCTCAGAGTTTCCTGAGGGGCTTGGCACTAGGACTTTTCACTGCTGTGGAAGCTGCAGCCTGGTTCTGGAAGCTGCAATTCATNAGTTTCCTGAGGGGCTTGGCACTACGACTTTTCACTGCCTGGATCTGGAAGCTGCAATTCACCCCCCCGTAACAACAGGAGAGAGGTTTGGATGAAGAAAGGAGGACAGGGACTTCTCCTGCCTGTGAGCAGGTTTAGAAGACACAGTTCCAGAGATGCTGGTGTCTTATCTGCACTACAGCTCCTAGTGCTCCACATAGTTGAAGGGGCTTGATCTACTTCCAGTGTGGCCCTACATCCCTAACTCTCACTTCAGAAACACCAGAAAGGTGAGTTTGCATGGCTGTCTATGGGTGGCAGATCTGAGGACAGGCAGCTCAGGCACACAGGAACTGCAGCTATGGTAGCAGGGACCAAGGTGCACTTATTGTGTGCACAGTTCCCAGCGACTTCAAAGTACCATGGTCTGCTCTGTGGCATTAAAATGATTGGTCTTGCTGGTTATGAGTGTATCTCTTTTGACAACTAGCTTTGAAGACCTCTCATTTTTAAAGTGAGAACACCAACTATGAAAGAAAAAAAAAAATCAATTCCTGTAGACTGGTCATCCCTTTTCTGTGTTTAACAACAGTAGAGTAAACTGGAGGTACATGCAGGTACCATATTCCCAACCTCCAGAGGGTTTTAGGAAGCTCAGAGCACAGCCATTATTACTCCTTCCTAAAATTACCATGAGAAATCAGCATCCTACAGTACAATGTCTTAAGCATTGAAACAATACAATTGCACCATCCTATTAATTGGATTTATTAGAACAATAAGTCTTGAAAGTACGAAAATAGGTACTATCACTGTATGGCTGGAAAGGGAGATTTACTGCTGGTGTGAATTTAGGATGCTCACTGATGGAATTCATGTCAGGCCTCCTGCTTTGCAAACAAGGGATAAAGCCTGGCTGCTTTACTTTCCAGATTGGCCTTTTGAAATGGAAGGGGTGAGCTTAACTGGATGAGTCCATCCAGTTCCAAAGCATCACTGGAGTCATTCCAAAGGGATGTTCCAGGCTGGTAGAAAATTGTGATCTCAACCAAGTCTTACAGAAGCTGTAGCTACCCAGGCTCTCAGTGCAGCCAAGGGAAGCTACAGTTGAGGAGGGGATAAAGTATCCACAACTTCTTTGGGCAATATATTCCAATGCCTCACCACCCTCACAGCAAAGAATTTCTTCCTAATATATAATCTAAGCCTATCCTCCTTTAGTTTAAAGCCATCACCCCTTGTCCTATCCCGATATGCCCTTTTGAAAGTTCCTTCCCAGTTTAAATCTCTTTTCAGGCACTGAAAGACTGCAATTAGGTTACCTTGGAGCCTTCTCTTCTCCAGGCTGAACAATCCCAATTCTCTCAGCCTTTTCTCCTATGAAGGGTGTTCCATCCCTCTCATCTTCATGTCCCTCCTCTGGACTCTCAATACCAGAGCACTCCTTGGTGTGTCCGGTGTCCTATGTGCTGTCAACTGTCTCCTAGAAGCCATTCCCTCTGGGCAGAGGGGAAAATTTGCCCTGTTCACATAATGGCTTAATTTTCCTTATTTGCTAAGGAAGCAACATTTCTTCCTGTGGATGGATGTGGAGTGTCTCCAGGGCTGGATTTCTCCCTGGACCACTGATTCTCACAGCAGGGTGCTTCAAACCTCACCCTGGGCTGGGAGTGCGAGGCTCCAGCCGCCCCTGTGGGGATGGGGACAGTGAGGTGTTTTTGTGCTCTCTTCTGCAGTTTAAGGAGCCCCCCAGCCGTTTCTGCTGTTGGTCTGACTCCAGTGTGCTCACCCTAGGGATGAGATCAAGGATGTGACAACTTAAAAATCCCTGACATTATTATGAACTCTCGCTTTCATTTGCACATGCCTTTAATCTCCTTCAGTGAGGAACAGTCCTTCTGAGTCCTTTCTTCTCTTCCCTTATGCTGCCTGTAGCTTTTCTCTCAGTGCTCGTAACCCTGTCAGACCCTTATCAGCTTGTGCAGCTCTGTCCAGCTGAAAATTGATTATTGCCATTTGCCTATGGGCTGGTTGTCCTTTCATCTTGCCCCACAGCATTTTTCATGGCTCCTGTAAGTAAGCCCCTTGCCTCTAATGATGCTGTCACTACCCTCCTCTCCCATGCTGTGCACCACAGGTTCAATTTATCCTTTCCCAGAAAAGGTAATCTGTTGTTACTCTTTTCCCAAATGCTGAGCTCAGCTGCGGCTTGCCAAGGTATGTACACAGTATGTGTTTTTCAATGTCTCCCACTGCAGCAGACTGGGCTTTGCCTTCCATTTCAGGGCTCTTTTCAGCCTCTGTGCATCCTTGTATCAGCCTCAGCCTGTTCTGATTGACTTCCTTTGCTCGGGAAATCCTCATTCCTTGCTCCAGAGTTAATTCTGCCTCATGCAGTAGCCTCCAAGTTCTAACCCAGGCAGTAATTCCAAGAGGCTCTTGCCAGGGGTGTGTTCCTGAAGCTCCTGGAGCTGTGCTGTAGCTTTGGCTCCAGTAAGTGAGGGCAAACTTTCCTGTTTCTAGCCTCTGTTTGATAACCTCTTCTTTATCTTTTTAGCTTTCAGATGAAGTACAGGACTCACATTTCTACAATGATTCCTTTGCCTAGCAGAACTGAAGATAATTTGGAACCACCAATGAATGGCTCTTTCTCCTGCCTCCTCTGCCTTTGTCTTGCAAACTCTCTCACCCTTTACCATGACCATTCTCAGTACACCACAGGAAGAAAATATTCTTTTCTGATATCCTTTTCAACTCCAGCATACTTCAGCTCTGCCAGGACTTTTTGCATCTCTGGTCTTGCACAAAGATTATTTTCTCAGTTTGTTTTGCTCCTGGGGCTGGGTGCTGATGCTCTTGCTAACCCCCAAAAAATCCCTCTGTTGTCTCACTTATCACAGCCCAAGTAGCAGCTCAAGAAGGATGGTGAATGCTTTGGCTTCCCATGGCCTGTCAGCTCTCTGTGCCCCAAGCATCCACTGCAGTTCATGGGGCCCCAGGAACTTAACCAGCTGTGGAGAGTGACTGGCTTTTCTTCTGGGGTCCCTGGTCATGCACAACACTGGGGCTGCAGAGCACCTCTCCTTGTAGAGAGGAATCCAAATCCCTCTTTTCTAAAGGTAATAATGTGGCAGTGGTTTAAAGTGCCTTTCTCAAGCTCAGATTTATAACTGTATGAGTCCTTAATCTCTTTCTTTACCTGAAGCCTGCCTCTGATTTACACTCACAGTTTAAGGCATATTCTATATTAGAAAGATATTTCTGCTCCTATTCAGAAAAAACACAAAATCATAAAAAATTGCATAAGATGCCAAAGCTTTACTCACACCAAAATCCACACCAAGAACTATTTAATTCCTTATTCTAGGCTAAGGTTATGGTGGAATAATTAAGTTCATATGTCCTTTTGGACTGAATAAAGGGCAGTACTCTGAGGAACTTCAGTGAGCTTCACCTCTGCTGTGGACACCAAGAGACAAAGCATTCAGCTGACAAGGACCAGGCATTGGTGGCACCAGATTTGCCCCTGGTGCAAGGTCACAGCTTACAGCAAAAGCCACAGAGTGTTGCTGGCTTTCATTAGGTGAAGACCCAGCCCCTGGGCTGCTTCATTCCATTGTCTGAATTGCAGCAAAGTGCAATTTGGCATCTGCCAGAACAGGCCCAATATTGCCTTGAGCCGGGTCCTCATGCAGCTGTGTGTGGGCACATCCCTGTGGCTCTCCTCCACCTCCTCCAGGAGTTTCTCCAGGATCACAGGGACCTGTGTGTGTAAATCTGGACACCAGCATGGATTTCAGTGCAAATATGGACTGCTGGAAAAGGACTTGTTTCTGGCTCTGTCCAGTAGGTGGGAGATTTGACTGGGACACTGTCGAAGCCAGAATTTTATTGAATTGGCCAAAATGACCAAATGTCTGAAGAGCTACCTGCAAAGAGGTGTTGAAATGCACAGGCTTTGCAGCTAAGGGCGCAGTCTGAGCCTCTGACCATTCCACTGTAATGACTTTTGTCCTAGTAATAACTTAAATGGTTTCCTAAACATTAACTTGAACTTGCTCAAGGGAATGGCCTTTCTTTCCTTATAATAATTTCACATGAAGTACAGCATGAACATTGGAGGGTAACTGGAGTTAATGTCAATTATGAATCACCAATTTCCTGCTCTAAATAGCATTTCTTCTCAGCGACTTCCCATACGATGAGCTGCCCTGCAGATTTAACCCAAACTGGCTAGCTGAGCCTGAGTTTCATTTGGTGCTTCCTTTTAAAACATGAGGTGTTGCACAGGGAGTGGCCACACAAACCTGAGTCATAGACAAATGATTTCACTTTAATTTTTCATAGTAAATGGCACAGAAAAACATCTTCTCCACTTTGCTTATTGCATTTTTACTGCAAGAAAATAATATTGTGTGGCACTGGCAGGAGACTGCAATAAAATAAGGTTGCTATTGTTAGTAGCTGGCTGTATCTTGCCAGGTCAGTTTTACAACTCTAAGTGAATTTATGGGTAGTTTTTTGTCATTACGGAAATGTTGTTCAAACCACAATCATAACTTGATATTATCCTGAGGAAAGCAATGATGCTTTTCTCAATTGAGTGGAGATATTCCTACTACCTTAGAGTTTTCTCCCTCTTGTGCAAGCCATCCAAGAAATGAAGCTGCAGTTTGATCCTCAGTGACATGCAAGCTTCAAGGGAGCCCTCGGGATCTGACCTTGCTGAGGGAAGCTACCTCAAACCACATTTAGAATCCTTAACCCCCAGTCTGTATGAATGCAAAATTTCCAGCGGTGCCACTGGCTGCTGTTTAGGACTTTCTGACAAACTCTGACATCTTGAGAAACACTGGGGGCAGGAATCAGCAGAAATGTTATTGTTTGTGGTTTGGGACAAGGGGGTAGAGAGGCCAGTGTGGATGCCCAAGGTGCACCACACATCACCCACGTGGGGACATGGAGATACAAATGCTGGAGAAGTTTCCACATGGAAGCTTCCACATCCTTTGGTACTCAGACAAACATCTGACATATTACAAGTTTTCACAGAGAGATCCTTTCTCTCTCAGGTGGAAAACAGATGCTGCGAATTGCACACTGCACATCAGGTGTCATTACCCCACAGGGTCTGATGCAAAACTTTCCCTGCAGCCTTGGAAAAAAGTGTGATATTTAACACTGACCTACGTGCAACTGCAGATTGTTAGCTGGTGTGTTAAGCATCTACTGCACATGCTTATAAGATCATTTGAAACAACCTTGAAGGTGGAATTCATCTGCCCTAAGCAAGGTGTTCCACAGCTGGATGACTGAATCAGGCTGACTATTGGCTCCTTTTGTTCCTAATAGAGATAAACAGATACTGCCTGTAATAAATAATGGGAATAATTCGTGTTAACTATAGAAAATAATACTATAAGGATTGTAACAGTAACATATAAAATATAACTAACAAAAGGTAAGGGGGGAAATGCCAAACCTCCTGAGAATCCTTCTGCAAATACATAAAGATTAACCAAGTAATGAAAGCTCTAGCCAACAGCAATTGCTCCATACAGATGCAAATAAGACAACTACCTCCTGAGCCATGACAGAACCCTCCATGAATCTCAAAAGGAGGGATACCCCGACCAGCACCGCTGGAGTATAACCCTCAGAGGCAAAGACACACCTAAGCTCCACCTCATGGATATTTATTGCCATAAACTAGTTTTGGAAACACGGGGCCCTGGACAAGAAAAAGACACCTGGACTCCGTCATCCCAGAGATGATCGACCACTTCTTCGAAAATCAACATAAGACTGTTCCAAGCATTTATGGGATCCCTTTAGATATGAATCTGTATAGGGAAACCATTTAAAATTAAAAACCTATTGTAAATTTCCCTTGCTTGTAACAGTATAAAGATGTACCCAAAATTTCCCATTTCGGTGGACTGTCAGGGCCTAAGCCTTTGCTGGTCCCTGTTGGAACACCCCTCATCGATCCCCGGGCTCGGTGTTGTCCAAATTTATTATTGTGGCTAATTAAAATTTTTTCAATAATTTTGATAATAAATCATTATTATTAAAAATTGGCTATTTCGTTTATAACACTGCCAAAAGGCAGTTCCACCTCATCCCATCACAAGCAAAACCAGCAGCCCTGCAGGCAGTGCCTGTTCGTGGTTTCCACTGACAGAGAGAGGAGCCCAGCTGAAATTGAGACAGCTGCCTGCAGGAAGGGTGGATAAACCTCACAAGTGTCTGCAGAACTGTTTGTTGACCCGTGTTGTTGAAATTCAGGGAGCTTTCCTCTTTCTCCATTCGGCATAAAGTAGTGGCAAAGGACAGCAGAGAGGTGCAGCAAGGCACTCCAAAGGGGATGGGGACAGGGATCAGGGTGACAAGAATCCCTTCTAGGGAAAAGGCACTCCACCTTTTAGCAGCCTGAAGGTAGAAGAGAAATTTTTACTCTCTTATTTACAAGTTTCTTGTAGAATTGAGTTGCCTTTTGTCTCTTGCCCCTGGTGTTATTGTCTCCCTGCAGCTTTTCATCCAGCTGCTCAAATTAAATCAGTTTTAACAGCAAGGCTGAGATCTCTCTGAGAAAACTAAGTTTCTAGACAATTTCTTGGGTATGTGAAGTGGTGTGGTGCTTGGGCAGGAATGTTGCATCCTATTGATGTCCTGCAGAGGGAAACCAAAGCCCCCGCAGTTTGCTGCCTGAGGAGGCAAGAAGCCACAGAATGTTTGCTATTCAGTGAGGGTGTGCTGCCCCTTGCTCAAGCAGCAGTCTTGCAGGGGCTTTTAAAAGCAGTTGAAAAAATTGTGGTGGGGAGCAAAGGACAAAGAGTTTAACGACACACAATCAACAGATGTGGGGGTCAAGGAGCTGATGGTTATGTAGGGGAGAAACATGAGTGGGTAACCATGAGGGGCATAGGGAAAAATATGTAGGAATCCAGGCTTCTTCGCTTGTCCTGAACAAACTATCCATCCACTGGGGCTCTTGGTGAGTGCAGGTCAGCCTGGCTGTGGCTTGAGGGCAGGGCAGTGACTCCATGTGCCCGGATCACTCCCGATAACCTTCTCATGCCACAGCATCGCCCACCCCTCCTCCAGACATGGCCAAGGCACTGTTCATCCAGGATCTCCCCTGGGCACACTGTTTGCATTGTCAGGCTCCTCAGCCTGTCTTTTCTTAGCACTGATAGCCCACATTAGTCTGTGTCCTGTGGGCAGCACACCTCAGAGCAGGTGATCCCACCTGGCCAACTGCTTCTTCCTGCTGAGGGAGCCAGGGGACACCACCTTCTGGTCCTTCTGCAGCTGCATTTTCAAGTCAGCCTAAAGGCTGAGTATTGTCCACAGGCAGTATGTCTTTCTGTCTTAAAATTAATAAGCATATAATTTAGACCTAATTTTCACAGACTTCTCCATAGCAGCCTTATCCCCAGATGACAGGAGCCTTGCTGTACTAACAGTATTTGAGTAAATTACTGAATAAACATTTCCATTTACTGTTTCTTAACAGCACACGTTCATTAATACACATAAACATTGAAAGAAGAGACCCATTTAGTTTACAGAAGATTATGTGTGTTTAGGTATTTAAATATCCTTGTATGACAAATCTGAGATAAAGCACCATGGGGAGAAAGATGAAAAGCACTGAGTATCTAAACAGACTTTTGTGCCACCTGCTCCTTCATTGCTGTATGTGGTTATGTAGTTATATTTATTGGGAATATTAATTGCCTAATGTTTATTTTTATTATTAAAATGAGAGAAAATACTTCCTCTAAGAATTCTCTCTGAATACCTCTTACACATACAAAGTATAAATTCATTATATAAGTATTACATTTTTTGTTGCTGTAGGTTGCCATTACAATGCTTTCAGTTCCTCCTACTTTCACAATTATGAGAGGAATACTGATGGCCAATCCCCAGATATAATCCCTCCTTCATCAATTCAATAATGGAACAAAGCATGGCCTTTCCCTGAGCTGCATTCCTGTGAATCCCACTCCCTCCAACTGCTGCCAGCAAAAGGGTGCAATGTCTATGTCTGTGCATGAGGGTGTATCTACATTTAAAGTTTGTCTTTGAGTTTATACTCCTTTCCTGGTCTTTGCAGACACAACCAGCACAGATACCAAGCAATGCCTGTTCTGACAGCACGTTTGATGATTTTGAGGTCTGTTACCTGCTGTCTCAGAATGTAAAAATTGCCTGGGGGAGACTGCAAAGTGGCAGCACTGGGAAATCCTTAAGATGAAAATGAAATATTGAGTTTTCTGCACAAGTCTGAATGCATTTCACAACACATGCATGATGGAGAAGTGAAATCCTGCTCCTTTGAAGAAGAAACATGGGGGTTGATGATGCCAACAGGGCAAACATTTGGGTCCCACTGAACTGCAGCTAATGGTAGTCCAATGCTTTTCTGAGGACAAGCATGAGTCTTGTAGGTCATATGGTGATGGTGGAATAAAGAATAGGGTGCAGGTCTCCAATATATTTTATGGAGTCTGAACTAGAGAGGTTGGTAGAACTCCATGAAGTAGTGGATCTCCATCTCTCCAAAATTACATCCCGAGACTGCAAGAAAGGGATTCATCTCACCTGATTTTAAAAAAAAATATATACATATATTTAGTTCAACTGAGTCAGCAAAACATCTATGGTTCACAGAGAGAAAAACTACTATTGATGTCAATCAGAATTGGGCCTGTACTGAAAGTAATTTGGAATGGAAACTCTATATTTGCTTCTGGAAGAGCCTAAATTTACTTTTCAGGCCAATACTTCTAAGTGAGATAAGCCTCTTTTGAAGGGAACTCAGATCAGAACTGATGGGAGCAGAATACCTTAAATCTTCTGGAAATATTATCTTGTATCTGGGGTCATCTCAGATGTCTAGTGGTCTTTGAAAACTGAGCTCTGAGCTCCTGTTCTTTCTGCTTTTATTTGTTTCTTCAAAATGTCTGGTTTTATGGGTGGGATTAAGTCACAGCGTTTGAGAGAGGCTAAAGATTTATGAACAGCTATGAAAAAGTTATGGGCCACAGTGTTCTTGAGTTGGGGGGAGGCTACATTAGATGCTTTTAATGTGCTTCTTTTGTGCTTGTGATCATGTACAAGTTCATTCAGAAGGCCACAAATGAGAACGTCAGTTTATAAGTCACCAGGCTGTGTGGACAATTAATTGCTGATTAACTTCCACTGGCTGCCAAACAGAGTCTGGAAGCTGAAGATAAAAAAATTGAAAGCCACTTTTGCTGATTTTCCTGTACTAAGAATTTATGTTGTGGTAGCAAGCTGCTAAGCACTGCATCTCAAAAATACCACTGTTTGAGGAATTATTGATGAGTATGCTTAGCACCCATCAACAAAAAAAAAAAAGAATGCAGATATTGTCAGCTGCAGATGACACAAAGATATGAAGCCTAAGCAGTGCCAGGAAAAAAACCCTAAAGCACCATTTTCAGTGAGGACTATGAGTAGGATAGCCACTGTCTCCTGGAGGATTTCATCCAGAAGCTACTTTGTCTTGCACGCGGGAGGTTCTTAGTGAAAGTAACCAGAGTATTTAAATCAGTTCCTTGCCAGTGCAAAAAGGCAACACAGCAGTACAATGACCACAGGGCCAATAGCCTTCATTTTAAAGGAGGGTGTTGGCTGAATTAAAAAAGGTTGCTGTGTGGAGTCTCTCTGTTTAAGGTGAGTGCTGTGCCAGCACAGCGCTCTCAGCCTGTGGTTACGGCGAGGTGAAGGTGCTGATGAGCTTTGCCACCACCCACCCTGGGTGACCTCAGTGGCATCTGCAAGGAAACAGAGAGCTGGGACACATTTGGCAGAGAAACACAAGATTGACTCAAGAGGCAAAACAATGGAAACACTGAATATGGAGGGAAAAATGTGCAGCAAAACACATATCTTAAGAATTTTGGTCCTAAGTTGTTTGTTTATCCCACCAGTCAAACCTGGCTGTGCAGCAAAGCAAGCCAAAGAAAGTCTCCTTTATTGTTTCCATGATGCTTACTCATCTAAAAGCCATTCCCCTTTTAGATTATTCTATTTTTAAAGTATAATTCCCATCTGTTCTTTGATCTTATACCACATAAGACATTTAGCTAATAACATCATCCATCAAATACCAACTTTCCTTTGGAGTTCAAACACAATCGACACAGAACCCTGTCCATCTGCTGGCCAGTGCCTCTGAACAGATCCAGCTTGTGAATGGCCAGCTATGTTGCCTATTTTTTAATTAACCAGCTTAGGTCTGTGCTTCCCATAATCCTGCAGGATGACTAGGAGGCAATCCACAGGGAAGTGAAACACCCTCCTCTGCAGATAAGAGGGTTTGTTGCATCCAGAGCTGTGATGTGCTTGTTGTAAGTGGGTTTTCCAGTGGATGGAGCCTGCCTTCAGCCTCTCAGGGCATTTTTTTTTTTTTTTTTTTTTTTTTTTTTTTTTTTTTTTTTTTTTTTTTTTTTGCATACACCCATAATATTTTATAAAATATTTTAAGGATAGCTTCTTTCAAACTTGGCGTTCTTCAGAGAAAGGTGTGTGAAGTAGAGAGACAATGTTTTCTTCTCTGAGCAAACTTCTGAGTTTATTTGAAAGAAACTTCAGAATTTCAGGGCAGGTTGCCTGAAGCAGGGGAATTGCAGATTTGCAGACAAGCATTTATACAGAAAATGCTCACCTGCTTACCCAACTGGAGAGCCAGGGAATGTCAGATGATTTAGTTGACCAATTGTAGTGAAGTAGCACAGCTTGAATTAAGAATATCTGAGATCAATCACAGTTAAAAAAAGCCTAAGAAAAACTGGTCAGAAAAAAAAACAGGGATTAATGAGTAATCCAGGGAGCAGGTAGTTTTTCTGTGGATATTTTCCAAGTGCAAACAGTTATCAAATTCTTTAAATCATTACTGTCAGATTCTTCACTTAGCTCCATTATCTTGCTTCCCAGTGGTTTGCTTTATCTTGCACATGGTGCATTTGTTTAGGAAGGAATTTGATTCAGGATTTATATTCCACTGGCTTACACATGCCACAGCGTCCTTATCTCCAGATCTGAAACAATAACAGCAATTTAAAAAAGCGCCTACATTTCCTTCTATTTCCTGGCTTGCCAATAATAAGAAGTCCCTGCAGAGGGGAGCTTGGCTGGTGGTGCTTTGTGATTTCTCAGATAACAAGAGCTTCACATTTCTGTGGAATTCCCATTTGCCAGAGAGCTGCTGCTGCTGCTGCCCTGATTGATATATGACTGCAATGGCACTTTTCCATTTGACATTCCCCCTCTCTCCCTCTCTCTCTTAAACAACAGCCCTAACTTTTGTGTGTTGCAAATATAAAAGGCAAGCCATGTGATGGAGGGGCAGAAGAACAAAAGCATTTGGAAGCAACGGGACCTCTTTTAGCTCTCCGAAGAGTTCGAGGGAAGGAAGGAGTGGTGCATTTTCCAAAGGTAAGCACGCAAATAAGAGATTCCTACAGATTTTGGGTATTACATGGACTTGAACTGAGTGCTTAATCTCTTTATCTGACAAAGACATGTTGTCCTTGTACCGTTTTTTAAATTAAACTGTATTTACATGGAATCAACGCAGTTCTAGTCCCTGTGTCTCCTTACCCTTGTGTCCTTATCTCCTGTCTGAAGGTTGCGTGCATGAGATCAAATAGGTAGCTCAGGGTGCTTCTGGGCAACTTGGTTAAACACCAATTCTTGTGGGCATGCTGAGCTCCAGTCTGCAGCTCTGTGCTGGTCGTTGTTGTGTGGAGTTTTGTCATTTGGAGTGAATGGGCACTCTGGATTCTGCCCTGAATTCATCGAGAGAGCGCTGGTATGGCCAGCACCCTCTTTGTCCCATTACAATAGGGCTCCATGAACACGGGCAAGCCCGCTACTTTAAAGTTGGACTGTTTGCTTTTATCACTACTTACGCCTGCTGTTCTCTTGCCAGTCATCTGCTGGAGCGCTCAGAATAATTTGAAACAACAGGCAATATTTATTCCTAGCTTTGTGTCCCACGCTTCGCGGGAGCGCTCGTAATTCGCACACTATTATTTATCCCAACTTCCGCAAGGCTTTCCAATGGACCGGACAGCGCTGGCTGTGGATTAGGACAGATTTAACACGCACTCTTTATTGGCTGGGAGCTGTGAGGAAAGCCTTGCTGCGGTGCCCGGGGTATATTTGGTAGGTGGCCGGCGTGGCTGTGCCGCCCGGAGCTGACACGGGAGGATGCTGCGCGACCCCAGACCGCCCGCCGGAGGAGAGAGGGAGGCTCTCCTCCGTTCCCGGCAGAGCATTTCCCTGTGTGTCAGCGCCACAGGCACCAGCATGACTGTTCTCTGTTTCTCTGGGACGAAAGGAGGATTTCGCCGCTGTGAGCCCGGTGACCAAGTGTCAGTGTAGCGTAATTGCGAGGCTCGGACGCGGACACTGCCCCGGGAGAGCTGAGCAAGAGAGCCCCGGCTCCCTGCTGGCGTTCAGGTGAGTGAATTCATCCTATAAAACTTCAAGTGGATGGGTCCAGCGGCAAAGAACAGCCTAACAAAGAAGACCAATCTCAGGACTGGGTTAGCTACTGCTGCAGCGTCACACACAGTGTGTGCTGTGGGGAGGTCGATTTTCGTGTGACAAATCTGGATTTGCAAGATGGGGTGCGTGTGTTTGTGTGTGTGTGTGTGTGTGTGTGTGTGTGCACTGACTCTCGTGGGACTGCCAGGCAGATTTCTTATCCCACCTTGCAAGTTCATTGAAATTTCTCTCATAGTCTCCCCACAACACATCTTATTTGTTTCTGTCTGGGAGAGACGGCATGGCAAGTAACTCCTTAACGTTCCTGCAGCTCTTTGGAGATGAAAAATACATTTCCTATATGCTACATGTTACTTACGGTTCCTAAAGCTTTATAACTGCGGCTGAGAGGAAGGAACTCTGCCTGTTGAAAAAGGACTGGCAAAAGGGTTTTCAAAACCAGTAATAGGACAAACTCATTTGAAGGCAAATGATTATTTAAAACCAACAGTGGGGACAATCTCACTTGAAATCAGTACTTTATTGCAAAGTTATTTTCTAATAGAAGCAACCCAGCTGCCTGGTGTGGCAAGAGGTGTGGCTGTAATAATCACAGTGCTGTTATTTATCCCTCCTCAAAAAAATACAATATCTACATTTTAGGACTTGTACCCATTAATTTTCCCCCTCCTTTTGAATTACTAATAATGCTCTCTTTTGCCCTTGCTGCGGGACCTTACTCATATTCGTGAGCAGTTATACACATGAATAATTTCCTGGACCTTAACAGAACTATTTGGTGAGTAAGTATGTATCAGCTTGAATCAGGGATTCCCAAAGTGAGCATATCAGTGACACTGATATGCTCTTGCTGCCAATGAAATCTTATTTTGTGTTATAAAACACTGCTTTAAGACTTTCCAGTTAAAAACAAATGTGGAAGGAATAGGTATTTCAAGCTTACAAAGTAAAATGCCATTTGATTTAGGGACAGGGTATAATAAGGAGCTGCTAATGATTAGTTACAGGCTCATTTCTCTACCTGAAGGTGTCCCATGTAGGTTTCCTGGGTTTGTGCAGTGCCTGGTTTGGATCAGTGTGTGCTGATGACTGGCTTTTGCAGAGCAGGATATTTTTTATGGACAGCCTTGGGTACAGTTTGCAGTAGAGTACCCCAGGTAGCTCCTTAGGCATAGCTGATTTCCACAAAAGCCACCTGCCCCACTGGAACCATCCCTCACACACGACTGTGGCTTGTGGTAGCATCTGCATGTTCTTGCCTTCTTGCCTGGCCAGGACTGCAGCCTCTCTTGCCCAGGTGGGAGGGAAACAAACCACCTCCTTGGCAGCTCACACTGGCGCCTGCTGAGATGAATTTGACAGGGAGTCTTCCCTTCATTCCCCATTTCTCCTGGGGCTGACTTTGTTCTCTTTCTGGCTTGTCTGCTCTCAGATGCACTAGGAAGTGCTCAAGGTTGTCCTTGGAACTTGGAGAGAATTGACTATGTGTGGCAAAACTTGCATGAAACCACTGAGACATTAATTTTTGCAACTTGTCTGGTGGATTATTTGTTTAACTGAAAGAAAACAAAATCCTCTCTTTCCCCCTCTCCACCTCCCAATCACTCTTGTAATTGCAATTATAAATATTTGATAGTTGTATTGTAAGTATTACAAATTTCTCTGTCTCATACTCCTTCTGAGTGTGAGAAGAGATTTGTCCCTCTGAGTTTTAGGAAGGTTTTGCTACATGAGACTGTAGCCTCCTGTTATTTGAGCAATCCACCTCTGGAAGTGGCCACATCAAAGAAAGACACAAAGACCCTGTGGCAGCAGCTATGGGGTAACTTGCTGGGGGAAAGGATTTTCCCTAACACCATCCTCTGAACTCTCAGAGTCCTGAGGGTTTATAACCCTGCCAAAAACTCTTCAGAAATGAAACCCCTGTGCCTGTAACCCCCCCATACACAACAGGTCCTTTCGCTGAGCCCAGCTAAACTTTTGCCCTCTGTGATATCTTGTTCCCCCGGATTATTGTCGGTTGTGTAAACACGTGTTTCTTTTCATCAGTGTTAAGTGTTCTGCCTCTCAGCTCCCCTGCCCTTCTCCATGTCCCGGTATCTCGGGATGGGGTGAATAGCCATGTCCAGATCACCTTTCTTTCTGTTGCCTTTTTTCTGACTTCACACTTGACAGTCCTTTTGCTGAAACTCAACTCAATGGCAGGAGAAAGGTTTAGTTGGGTCAGGTTAGCGCAGGTGTCTGAGCCAAGAGCACCCCACTTTGACCACACTTCTGTGCATGCATATGAAGAGATATTGCAGTCTCTGCTGGCTGTGATCAGCTGTTATTTCCTTTTTATATGTGTCAGTGTGGAACATATTAAAGTTTCTCAGTAGTGGTATGTTAGGAATCCCTCTGATGCCCCACCTCTAACTTAGCAGAACAATAAAAGCAAGGTTGTAATAAGCCTTTGAGCAGCTGGTCGTCTATATATTCCTCCTTTTCTCACATAATCTAATTCAAACTATTATGTGGGTAGCAGTGGCACTACCACTTCCAGACACCATCAGTCCTTGTCCTGTTTGCTGGAATTTCATTGTGTGGCATGGAGATCCTATCTGCTACAGGCGAGTGTAGCCTCTCTTCTGGTGTGAGAGTAGGGGGCTGCTGGTGCCATGGAGACACCAGTCCCAGGAATTCCTCCTCCTCATTGCTATTTTTCAGCTTCTCTTTGTTATTTTTCTAGTTGCATCAATCATTTTTACGGCTCATGCTTGTCACATTTTCGTGCTTGTTATTACTGAGCTGCAGACTGTGTCGGGCCGAGGCAGCACAGGTTATGTTGCCCTTTAAGACATGTGGGTTGAGGATCTGAGTTAATGCCTCAGCTCTGGTTTGGCAAAGGTTAAGCATACCATGGCAGTGACAATCACATTGCTGTCATAGCAGCATGGCTCAAAGGGAGTGGGACCCAGGGCAGCACTGCTCCCCTTGTTAGAAGACATAGAATTGTTACCATGAGCCAAATATTTAGGTTCCCTAATTATCAGAGGATGAGGTATATGGATGGTGGTCTGAATGTTGCCTGTGTGTAAAAGAGGAAAGGATTTTGCCCCTGGGGTCAGAAGAGAGGGAACATCCCCTTCAATCATGTGCTGTCTCCGGCATGCGTAACACTCTCTGCTGGTCCCAGTGGCAGGGATGTGTTTGCTTAGTGTTAAAGAATAAAAGGACTCATTCCTACTCCTGCATCTATTGATAACTACAGGCCTTTGGGTTAGCTGGAAAATATGCAAAAGACACAGAACAAAAAACTGCCCACCTGCTTGTAACACACTCCAACAGGTAGAGGACACATGCCTGAATGCCCTAGACCTCTCAGCAACTTGTAATTTGGCCAAGAGTAATTTTGCCTCATGTTGGGTCATAAGACTGAAGTAGAGGTAATTACTGAAGCAAATCCTATAGCTAATGCTTGGCTGGGAACTCTTGCACTGTAGCCAGCAGCCACCCTTGCTGGTTTGCCTCCTGAGAGGGATGGGCAGCCCTGGACTGCTCAGCGCAGCACCTGGTGCTTCACCAAGGAGTAATCCCATCCAGCACCCTCTGGATGGATGACCAAGTGGAAAATTGTATTCCTCTGCTGTCTGGGACTCAAGACCATGACTACTCTGATATTCAGTGAGACATAAGAATAAAGAAAGAATCCAAGGCTGGCATCACCTCACCACTAAAAGGCTCTACTCCCTCATTAGAGAGATATCCCATGCATGCCCCTAATCAATCTATTTAAAGCTTCCTGGAAGCAGGAAAAGGAAAGAATAAAAATACAAGCACCCTTTTGTCCCCCAGTAGTTATTCTTTGTGAGTGCATTAAACCCTTTTCTCCATGCTGGCCTGTGCCTGTCTGCTGGCTGGGCGCCAGCCCGCAGTACCCACTGGAGTTTGTTATTTCAACCACCGAGCAGGAAGGCACCTCCTGCTCCCCCTCTCCTACTACCTGAAGGGCTGGAAATATTCTTGGGAACTTCAAAAGCAGAGGGAAGTTCAGACAGCTGAAGTGCCATTCAGCTGGATTTGTTCCGCCTCGTGGTCCCCATGCTGGGAACACTTTTGGGGCCTCAAACGAGCCTGGGGAATCAGTCCCATGTATGCTCATCCCACGTGTGCTGAAGTTCCCAGGGTGCTTCCATTATGTTTGCTGCAATTGCCATGTTGCTTCTTATGCTTCACATGCCACGGTCTTCTTACTTTTTTCTTTTTCAGTCTGCTTACAGTCACAGGCATGCATCTCCTGAAATATTAAAACACTTAAGGAAGCCTCACAGTAAAAAATGGTTTCCAGGAGTTTCTCTCAGCACAGCCGTAGTAGAACCAGAAGATGGACTTCTCTACCATGGACAACCAGATGAAGAGACCTAAATGTCCTTCTTTTGAGCCTGTTTTCCTTCTTACTGCCTCTTTCCTTCCCCTCTCCTCTTGCCCACCAGCTGCTGCCAGCTCTGGCCAGGGGTGTCTGTTGTTTGGGCACCCTCCGTGCAGGCACACATGGCCCTGCTGTGTAATGGGTGGATGGAGCTCCTGGACCATGGATGAAGATGTTCCCCTTGGCATGGAAGGGGACAAGCTCCAGCACAGCTGGATGTCAGTCAAGCAAACCCTCCTAAGCACACCAAGATCTTGGGGGAACATCCACTGATTTAGAGCTGTAAGNGGAGAGTGAAGCCTCCAAATCCTTATCTTCCTGGAAAATCGAAACTTTTCTAACTTGGATAAAGTTCTTGAGAAATTCATTTTCGACTCATGAAGAACTTTGTGGCTTTTTTTTTTTTTTTGTCAGAACAACAGCAGTGAATTGACACACATATACACATACATGGTTAGTGACACTTTTTTAGGTCTCGAGTTTGGAGAAACTGAGTATTCTTGCAACTCTTCTGTTTATATAACAAATTCAGACTGAGTGAACCACATGGTAGGATCCAAGTAATTGTGTTTACTAAATACGCACAGCACGCAAGGCCAGCCTTAAGTTATATACACACACCGCTGCTTCAACAGGATTTTGGCAGCCTCCAAAACACAAAAAGCACTGAATGATTTAAACGGTGCCCTCATCTTCAAGAATAAGTCTTAAACATAGGAAATGCCCCGCAAATGAAGGCCAAGCTGAACATACGTGCATGCCTCATATGGGGGGCTCATGGAACAACTAACTAGAAGTACACCATAAAAGAGCTTTTCCACTGCTCCCTTCCTACCTCCCAGGCTAAAAGCTGTGCAGATCCAATAGACCTTTGGAGAATTGCTCAGCTCTTTATTTTTTTCCAAGATACATAGCAAAAAGGGAATTTCTGTTTACGTTCTCACAAAGTGACTGGCTAAATAATTCCAGATGATGGAATGTTCTTCTGTCCTTAAAGCAAAACAAAACCTTAGCCTTCACCACTCTCTAAATGATGTTAAAACTATGATAAGAAATCTTTATTATTCAGAAAACAGTTAATAAGAATGGGGAGTTGGAAAAATAACCCTAACTTTGGACCTATGTCCACGTGCAATACAGTCTTAGACTGTATGTTAATATGGTTTTTCTTTGGGATGTCTTCTATTTTTCCCTGAATTTTTTAGGTTAACAGCTGTAGAAGTTTTAGGTAACAGCTGTGACAAGCTTTAGTATGTTATGTCTCTATGAAATCCTGAAAACTAGTTATATGGAAAGAAAACTAAGCCATTGCTAACAAAATGTACTTCCCATGTCTCAGTGAATTCTGAAAAAAATGTGAAGTAGTGATTTTCATCCACTGTTAGGCCATATATTTTTGTAGCAAATATTCAGCCTGAGGATATGAAGTCATATTTGCATCTTTTTCTTTTCAGGATCCTGTAAAGAGGGAGGGTTTAGTCTTTCTTTTTGTTAGCTTGGCAGATGAGCTATCTACCAGTTTTTGCATGAAAAGAAAGTGAGGGAAAACCAGCTGAAATAGAAGAAAAACAAATTCTCTGAAATTGCTGATTTTAGTAAAAAAGCGTATTTTCCAAATGAAAGAAAATGTCATTGTAATGATGATTTATGATCACAATTGTACTTGCTTCTGTTTTTTGGACAGAAGTATAGACTGGAAACTACTTATGCCAATCCTGATAGCATGTGCTATCTAGGATTCTATCATTTCAGACAGCATTTCAAAAGGAATGCAATTTTTAGCTTAAAAAAATATTAATAATGCTAAGCTCAAGTGACATGCAATTGCACAATATCAGCTGGAAATGGAAAATATCGAGCCAACATACCTCATCATGGTGATGTACCTAAGTGAAAATATTTTGACTTTTTCTTACAGAATCAAAAATCTACAACTTAACTTCCATGTGTTTAAATGTCCCTCTAAGACTTTTTCTTCTATATATGTTATATATACAATATGTGCTTGAAAAATGTATGTGCATGCTTCCCATAGGCATGTCAGGAGATGCATCTACACATTTTACCAGTATATCTAGAAACAACTGTAACCACTTACTTCACAAGAGATGGATCATATTTACAGTGGCTTTCTCTCTTCTTTCTTGTAAATGTGTGATACTTTTTACTTCTTTCCAAGTATTGTAACCAAAACCTGCTACATTTCTTTGTTAGTGAAGTATCAGGGCAATTTTAAAAGGTTATGGAAGTGTTAATACTTTTTGTACTGTGCTTATCCTGAAGAAGGTACAGCCATGTTCCTTTTCTCACACTTTTCCCTGTGTCTTTCTCAGAGTGTTTTCATGAGGCAGACTCTGTGTCATCCAATTATTTCCTGAAGAAAACTAGGGAGATAAACCTTTGAAAACTGAGCCAGGACTTCAGATTTCTCTCACTATATTAAGTCATACTGATCAAAACCATGGAAAGATATAGAAGCACGGAATTAACAGTGGGATGGACAGAATGGGAAATGGGGATCCCTGGGTGTAGTATCAAATGAAATGAGACTGTCTAATATCAAGTAAATTTATTTGGACAGAGAGGGAATTACTGGGTGTGTAATAATGATTAACTATGTTGGAGGGAGACCTTGCCAAGCAGCATGTTTTGGTCAGCCTCTTTATAAAAAAGAATAGGAATGTAGGTAAAAGGTTAAACATGGAAGAAAAAAAATAGTGCATCCCTCCTCCTGTTAGCTAATCCTTGGGCATCATCTGCATGAACTGGAGTAGCACAGTTCACTTCAGGGTGGGAGCCTGTCCCAGCTCCCATGGCCAAGAGATTTCTCTCCTATGCTGCTGAAATGTTTGGAGGGATATTTATTGACATGAATGAGGCTGTGCATAAATGTATCTGAGATCCTAAGTGTTTAGTGTTGTTTGGTCAAGTTCTTTATACTTCAAAGACGTAATATGTTTTTAATGCCCCATTTGCTGAGGAAAATACACCAGGTCATATGTCAGACTCTGGGAAAAAAATATATTGTCCTTTTAAATCCACAGTCACATACTTTTTCCTTTCCTACTTAAGCACAGGGATAATAGCCTGAAACAACAACAACAAAAATGTCTAATACACAGAGCATCTTTGTGTCTCTAACACACAGAGCATCCCTAATAACATTTCTTCCCAGTGTGAGACTTCGGATGTCACATCAGCGCCATCCCAACTTGGATGAACTCTGGAAGTGTTTGTCACTGCTAGACACTCCTCTCACAGAAGTGCTGGAGGAGGCTGTAAAGCAATATACAAATCATCAAGCACTCTGGTGGGGAGGCAGTTTGGGAGATGAGTATCAGCCGGTTTAGAGGACTGCCAGCAAACCAGAAAACAGTTTTGAAAGAGGCTTGTATAAGGCAATAAAGGCACACATCAGCTCTTAAAATACTCAAGAGGCTCTGCTGGGGCATTTCTTTGTGAGTAGGGAACTGTTTTATTTAAAGTTTCTTCA
>VYZR01117785.1:9629-22659 GCA_013400675.1 Oxylabes madagascariensis | reverse complement strand
TAGTATTTATTTAAAAAAACATTTCAGCATTTTTTTTTTCTTGAATTTTTTTTTTTTTTTTGTTTTTTTTTGTTTTTTTTTTGTTTTTTTTTTGGTTTTTTTTTTGTTTTATTTTGTTATCTGCTGAAAAACAAAATCAAAAAAAATTACCCTGTGTGTTTTCCAGATCTTTGAAAGATTTGTAAATATGCAGTCACAAGAGATGAAAATTATCTTATATGCATTTGTTTTAGTGCATATCTAAACCCAATACAAAACAAAATTAGTTATATTAAAATGAAAAAAAATATTAATCAATAGCAGAAACTACAAAACATGGAAAACACATATAGGTTACGCCATTGTATTTTTCCTGTGTCAGCATGGAACATGTCCTCAGAATTACACCTGAGGAGCTAAAAGTAAAGAAATCTGTTGATACTGTCATTTAGATATAACATTTTTTCTTTGACTTTTTTCTTTATGGAACTATGTATTTTTTCAACTGCTGAAAAACACTCTGTCTTGTTTAATTCTTTCTTTCTCTTGCTCTCATTGGCATAAGCAGAACGAAATTAATTTCTTTTAATAGCCTGACAATTCTGAATCTTACTGCCTCATTCTCATCCTATCATCTCTATAATGGGACAAGGCGGTTGACTTTAACAAATTCTTATTTTATTACTTCTCTTATATCTTTTTGCTGTTGTTATCCACAGTGGCATAAAATAGCTGATCAAATTGTGTTGAATAACATCACAAAATTGAAAGTTAGTGGCTTTCACAGTGTGAAACCAATAAAGAGCTGTGATATTGCTGTTCACATGACTGCACTACTACTGAGTTTTTGGGAACCTTCTTATACATCTATTAGTATGCTCCATTTGGAATAGGAACTTGTTATTGGGTTGTGTGATATCTACAATTAAAGTTTCAGTGTGATATGTTCTAAGTGCATGATTATCTCATTTATCTTAATTGCATAGGCATTACATTGTCAAAATCAAACATGCATTTATAAAGTCAGAATACATTCCTGAGGGCTTGTCAGAATATTTGGTAACTTATTATATCTGTTCTTGTCTAACACAGGGTGTATAACAAGCCCATAAAATGATATTTTTTTTTTTTATATTCCTGGTAGGAGGGCAGTTCATATTATACAAGGAAATCCTAAGAAATCATGGAAAATAGAGACAATACTGAAAGTTTTAGGAAGAAGTTTTAGGAAGTTTTAGGATTGTCTGCTAGAATTTCAGGGTTCCCTCTCTGATCATCCCTCTAAGGTTATGATTTGATTTATAATTTTCACTGATCTTTTTATGCAGTCTATCTGTTTCAGAAGAAGCTAATATATCTATAAGGTTCTGTTCCTACTTTGAGACTGGGAAATTTGTTGTGTCTTGAAATTTTTTGAAAGAAATAGAACCTAGTAAAGCAAACAAGACTGGCTGTAACAATGCTATGAAAAATAGAAAACTCTTTACAATAACTTCTTTCATTGGCTTATAATAGAGAAATTCAGGGGGCCATCATGGTACACTGTCTCTCTGTGTTAAATTTCCCTTTTAGAAGCCATTAGTCCATTGCATAGAAGTAAAACCAGAAATTGCATATCCTGGGTTTTTTAGATAAAAATAAGTATTTGTATTTCCCACTTGGCTCAGCAAAAAGACAAGCAACAATACATGTGGCAGTGGGAGGCGATAATCAGATACCACTGACATTTCCTGACTGCAAACTTTGTCTGGTGCTTATGCCAAAGATCTAAAAAAGTCTAGAAGGATGTCTCAAGGATGTATTTCTGCTGCTTTTGCCTTCTTTGCATTTCACAAAAGACACGAGAGGCAGCAGATTTATTTTTTTTTAGAAATTGGACAACTTTTTACTTTGGATAAAAACATCTAATAAAGACTTCATTTAAGGCTGGTATTAGTTTTTTTGTTTGTTTTTTTAACTGGGAATAGCCATTTTTAGGGACTTGGACATTTAGGTTCAAGAAGTAAATATTCTTGAGATTCTGTTGTAGCTAAAGATAGGAAATTTATATGAACATTTACAAGTGTGTCTTCTCAAGCTTTGAGATAGGCATTAATTTCACTCCTGTGCGCATTGGCAAAGATAGGAGGTGTAGCATTCACACAGGATCTGCATTTGTTTAATTCTTGTTTTTTTATTCGTTATTTTTTAATCTCTCTCCAAAACTGAAACCTGCAAGTTTCACACATGCTACTGGCATTTCTGTGTAGTAATGGAGTTATTTATAGAGCAAGAAGGTCCAAGAGGGAAAAAGCAATGGTAAAAATTGTGTTGAAATGAAGTATTTGGAGACCTCTGACATCCTTCTCTTCTAGTGATGTTTAATGTCTGTAGAAGAAGTGAAATATTCCCTTACTCCTGTGGAAATTAAAACATTTGGGTGAGATATGCAGAGTTAGGTTCATGTAAGGGAATCTGAGGAACAGCGCCTTAGGTGAACTCTCTGTACTCTTCCTCTCATTCACAGCTCAAAAGGGAATAGGGATTTCTGGCATAATGTTTGGGGCTCTCGTTTATGGAAACTTTGCTCTAAGCTTTACTCTGTGTTCTTTGGTCGGGGTTGCCATTCTACTTACTGACGTGTAGCTGTTTGCATGTCTGTGGAACTGTTTTAAAATACAAACTTGGATTTGGCCATCTTAATCCATAAATTTAATCCTACCCTGAATATCTGATACATTTTCAGTGCTGGAAAATTTTATAAGATTTGGGAACGACAAGAAGATGAGCCAGAAAAAGAAAGAACAAGACTCTCTTTAGGCTTTAGCACCTACAGAGAAGATGTCAGCTAATTTATGCAGGCTAGATTCACTAGAACTTCTGTGCATTTGTTGATAAAAATGACTGTCATGGGTTAACACAGTTTGGTTTTTAGTTAAAGAGTAATATGGAATACTGCCCTGTCAGGACCTTGGAACTGTTTTGGAAGGGACAGGCACCTATCAGAGGCCACTTTTAGATACCAACATATAGTTTGACCACAGAGGAAGCTGAATGCAACTTTTGGGAATACCCATATAAAATCCTGATTTTGTCCATGCCGTCCCTTTTTCCTTCTGGCTTGCCAGCAGGTAGCACCGAGTCAGGGCTGCTCTGTGGAGCGGCCCAGGCCAGGCCGCGCCGCTCCCCCCTGTCAGGGAGGGGAGCCGGCCCGAGGCCTGGCCGGGCCCCGTCGGCTCCCGGCGGGGAAGGGGAGGCTGCAGCTGATTAACATCAGCTGATTTTAAAGCCCACCCCGAGCCGGCCGAGCCAGGGGAGATGTCCGCTGGGCCCCCTGATGACAGCTGACACCAAGAGGGGTGGGCAGGAGGCATTTTATAGTGTTTATGGTTTCCTGACTGCCCGGCCGCTCTGAGCTCTGATGTCTCAGTGTGAGTTTCACCCGCATCGCAGCCTGTGAGCCCCTCTGAGGAGGAGAGGACCTGGACAAAAGAAATTAACTCTTTCTTAGCACAAAATGAAACTTCCGGAGCTTCAACCTTTTCCTGAGAGAGAGGAAAAGGACAAAGTGATGGAACTATAAGGAGACACAGCATGAAGTCAGTGAAGAGAGAGTGGAAAGACTTTTTGGGAGAAGGGATTGAGGAGTTTGCCATTTTAGGTTGGACTTCTCTTATTGATCCATAGTAATGAACTCTGTATGTTGATTATCCCTTTAAATCATGGGAAAAATATGCATTTGGGGAGATGGTTGTTCAGATTTGTGGATTTGAGCAAAGTTATCAGTGATAGACTGAGTGATATGGAATTAGAATCTGTGATTCTTTTGATCCTGTGAGATGCTTGAACAGGGATAGAGATGAGAAGTCCTCTGTGCCAGTGGATAAGTGAGAAGACATCTCTGTTCTGTGAGATGAAGAATCCTTTGCCTTTGGAGTTGCTTATCTTTAAAAAGTGACACCGCAGTATGCTTGAGTCCATGGGCCGTAAGCAGCTTGGGAAACTGCTAATGGAAGGGGAGTTCACAGAAGGAGGCTTTCCCCAAGTGGCTGTTTTTGAGACAGTTAAGACCCACAAGAGAACTGTTCCAGGTTGTCAGTGGGGGGAAATTCCATGGTAAACTAAGAGAGACTCCTCTCCCTAAAGAACGGATGAAAGATTATTTTTAAAATGGTGAAACTGACTGAAAATCACAGATTTTGTCTCTGTTTGTGGGAAAGTGAACTGTTGGTGGGGGAGGAGGAGTGCTTTGTAAGTTTCTTTTTGATTCTTATTTTTTTCCTTTTGGTGCTTATTAATAAATCTATCTTTGTAACCTTTAAGTTTGGGCTTGCTTTTGCTTCTCTCGTGATCCTGTCTCACAGTAGAATTCTGGTAGATACCCAAACCATCACACAAATGGCGCGTTGGCCAGGAAACGGTCAAAATTAGTGAGCATGAAACCATTACTATGACTAAGTGCATTTGTGAATTGATCAAGACTCAGCAGAGATGAGAAAGAGAGTAGTATTCCCAGGCTGTATGTCAGGGACCTCTCTTTGTTTTTTAAATTTTTCTGCTGGAGTACTTATCTGAGCAGACCTTTGAGTAGCCCCTGGAGGAAGGGTTTCTGTCTCTCTGCACACAAGCTTAGACCAGCTTTCTATTCACACCTCTCAGCCTATGAAGGAGTGACTAAACCCCTAAAGGCACCCCTTGTGTCTGTTGAAACTGAACCCCATTGGATCCAGGGATTGAGGGATTTTTGAAAGAAAAAAAGTGCATAAGGGTCACAAGATCTCAGACTAGTGATTCAAGCAGTCTTTTGAAGAGACTGAAATCAACTTTGGTCCCTGATCCTTCAGTGTTAATATGCAATGCATCGTTGCATAAACACAGAGGTTGTCCAGGGATTAGTTCTGGTGAGCGTTAGGAGAATTCATATCTGTGGGTAAGTGGGACACATATTGTGTTTGCATCATTGTGTATTTTCCTATTCATTAGTCATTTCAGTTAATAGAAATATTAATATTTACATTTCAGGGTTTATACATATTGAATAGTAATATTACTCTGTTAAAACAAATACAATACTTATTTTCTACAGCATGAAAAGAAACTTATTGTGATAGAAACTTTCATAACTACTTAAATGAGAGATAAGTAGCTAATTAGCTAGTTCAGAGGGTCAATATTTAAAGTTATGAAAAAGTAGCCCGGAGGAAAATTGGTATACTCCACTAAATTACCGAAAACAACTTTTGGCTAAACTAAGTGCAGCCTATTGGAATTGAAAACTCATTTGCTTTCCTGTTCCTGTCATACTGCTCTTATGCAAACATGTAATTTCCTTCTGTCATCCATAGTATTCCTTTAATTTTTAATATGCTTCAAGAAACAGGTGTCTAACAGCAAGGCTAGATTTTAATTATTTATGTGTGCTCATATCTTTAGCATATACAGGCTAAACATCCACAGATTTTTCTGTCACTTTTCATTTTTACATTCTAATTTAGAATTAGTTGCATGTGGTAGGTCTGTAGAGATGTGGTCAATGTGTCTCAGTAGATTCTGCATGCTAGATCCTGGTGCTTAGGGTCATGACTATATCTAGTACTTTAGTATGGATGTAAGGTTTGTGTAGTTTCATCAGAAATATGAGAATTCATGGCCATTCCTTCCATCTCACTGTCAAATACAGAACATTACTCCATGGAGTTAAATGAAAAGTGTTTCTGTGCTCAGGGTAAGTTAACGCTTTGCTGAGAGTGTAGATTCATTAAAAGCTTTCCCAAACTCATTTGGTTACATTTTGTACTGCTTGCGTGTGGTCTTGTAGAAGTTTGTTACTGCTGCTGGTGTCATTCTAACTTGAGGTTTCCTTTTTATTTCTAAATAGGCAGCATCTTAACCCAGCAGAGTATTTTAGTTACTTTTTCATACTATGGGAGACTGGAATGATAATGACTCAAAGCTCTTGCCCTTTGTGGAGAAGCCAGGGTGCTTTGCCTGGGTCAGGGTTTGCACTTCCAAGGGGAGGAAGTGAATTTTGGGGTGTGTGGTGCCAAAACCTCTGATTGGCATAAGACAGAGGGGTGAACCCTCACCCCCAGAGAGAGGCTCTGAGTTTTGAGCCAGATGAGGGAGAAGGCTGATCAGAAGCAGACCCTGTGGAGGCAGGATAGTTAATTATAAGTGTTAATTATTTCAGCTGAGATTTTTTTTTCCTGTTGTACCAAAAATAAATTATGACCTCTTACAGTTAAAATGTAATTCTGGGCAAAAGGAAGCATGCTTTAACATGGACCCAAGAATTTACTACTTCTCTGTGTAAGTCTTAGCAACCTAATCAAAAAGACAGCAAACAGGTTCAAAAATATGAGTCTAAATTAATACAGCAAGGTATTTCTAATAAAAATACTCTTTAAAATTTTTACATGGGAAATGTTGCAAATTTTGGCCTTTTTATCAGGTGCTGTGCTCACCTTTCCATCATTTCTCTGTGCCGATTGTGTCAGTTTTCCTTAGGCAGAGGGGTGGTGGGAGGCATCACAGGGAGACTTCAGAACACTCCTCTTTGCTGGGGGGATTTAGATGCTGCTTTTGGTCGATCTCCTTCCTTCACAGGAGTGGGGCCTGTTCCTCCTTTTGCCAATGTCCTTCTCACACTGCTGCCATCTGGCTGCTCCCAACAGAGCGTGACCATGGCCCCAAAGCCTCCTCCCTCTGTTCAGCCTTGCTGTGGGCTCCTGTTTCTTAGAGAGCAACTAAAAAACTCTGTTTCCAGACCTTTCTCATGGAGGCACTGGCACAGTTCAGGCTCAGGCAGGGGAGGCAACAGGCACTTGGCCCCAAGGCAGAGCTGAAACCAGCCCAGCACAACTCTGGCCAAGGTGAGCCCAGGCCAGCCCTGAGACTGGTGCTCTCAGCCTAGGGAAGGGCCTGTGACACGACCAGGAAATGCAAGAATTATATTCACTGGTCTTCAGTAGGCAGAAGATAGAAATACTTGTATCTGATGACTTTTATCCAGGAAGAGACATTGAAATCAATTGTCTACTCTTTGAAGGCTGCATGGACTTATAGTTTTGGCTTGGGTGATTTGGCTTTGAGTTCTCAGAGTATCCCTGAAAATCAAGCAACTATGCTTCAACATCTGTTCTTTAAGCAAAATGAAAATAAAGAACAAAGTTTACATGTCATTTGTTTCATAATAATCTGATCTTTTCCTGATTGTCATGTGTTGTGATCATACTGAATTTTTACTTTTAAACAAGTCTTTTTTTTATTTTAATAGTGTATCCTGAGAATGATAGTTACTGCTTTTGACATGAGTCTAGCAAAAATGATGTGAATGGTAGGTCAGAAGAGGAAATTTAAGCAAAAGTGTAACGTGTTGAAATTGTGATTTACAGTAATANTCCTCTTTGCTGGGGGGATTTAGATGCTGCTTTTGGTCGATCTCCTTCCTTCACAGGAGTGGGGCCTGTTCCTCCTTTTGCCAATGTCCTTCTCACACTGCTGCCATCTGGCTGCTCCCAACAGAGCGTGACCATGGCCCCAAAGCCTCCTCCCTCTGTTCAGCCTTGCTGTGGGCTCCTGTTTCTTAGAGAGCAACTAAAAAACTCTGTTTCCAGACCTTTCTCATGGAGGCACTGGCACAGTTCAGGCTCAGGCAGGGGAGGCAACAGGCACTTGGCCCCAAGGCAGAGCTGAAACCAGCCCAGCACAACTCTGGCCAAGGTGAGCCCAGGCCAGCCCTGAGACTGGTGCTCTCAGCCTAGGGAAGGGCCTGTGACACGACCAGGAAATGCAAGAATTATATTCACTGGTCTTCAGTAGGCAGAAGATAGAAGTACTTGTATCTGATGACTTATATCCAGGAAGAGACATTGAAATCAATTGTCTACTCTTTGAAGGCTGCATGGACTTATAGTTTTGGCTTGGGTGATTTGGCTTTGAGTTCTCAGAGTATCCCTGAAAATCAAGCAACTATGCTTCAACATCTGTTCTTTAAGCAAAATGAAAATAAAGAACAAAGTTTACATGTCATTTGTTTCATAATAATCTGATCTTTTCCTGATTGTCATGTGTTGTGATCATACTGAATTTTTACTTTTAAACAAGTCTTTTTTTTATTTTAATAGTGTATCCTGAGAATGATAGTTACTGCTTTTGACATGAGTCTAGCAAAAATGATGTGAATGGTAGGTCAGAAGAGGAAATTTAAGCAAAAGTGTAACGTGTTGAAATTGTGATTTACAGTAATAAGGACATCCTTTTGTGTGGAAATTTCCTCAAAACTAACTTCTAATAAAAGTAATGCAAGGGCCTATTGAAAATATTCTACTTTCCCTACTATAAAGAGACATACCGCATCTTCAGCACTTCTTTGTAATCATGATGTTATGATTCACAACAATGTGTGGCAAACATGTCTGTTCCTGAAGGACTCTGACTCTGAGTCATGTTCCATGTCAGAGTGTATGGCTTCCAACATGAGACTAATGTATGGACATGGAAGTGGGTTGTTTAGGAGAAGGAGAGATTATCTGTTGTCTAAAAAAAATAATTATATATCCATGAAAATTAGGTTTGACAAGCATGAGACTTAGTCTGCACTGAAAGGGTCAATGATAAATTTGTTTTGAGCTCAGTAGAACTAGCATGTCAATATATCAAGAATAAAGGAAACCAGAATAACCTGAATTTATCTAGTTTGATACTCTGGTCATCTGGCTTCCAAATCTGAGTTCGATATTTTTGGAGTAATTTAGAGATCTGGACCTTGAACACTGAGAAGCACAATGGAAGACATGGATGAAAAAGGGGAGACTTTCAATCGTGTGAGCAAGGTCACAATATAAGTTTAGGAAGGTCTTGTACTCCTGGTCTTGTTATTGCCCAGAACAACACATATTATGTAAAAAATAAAAATGTAGTGTATTTTAAATCTTATCAGTCTAATCAAAGAGTTTTTCTTTAGTCCAGATCTATTTATTACAGCAAAAAGAGAAAAGAAAATAAGGGAAAGTATACTAGTAAAGGGGGAAAAATCACTTATTATTTCACATAGACTTCCTACTATCTACTAATTTCAATGATGTCACATTAACTCCCTTGCTTTTCTGTGTCCTACACCTGTTGGTGAGCCACCACTATCACAAGTACTTTGTTGGAAGTGTTTGATGTTGGTACTGGGGTTCCTTTGTCCACTGCCAGGAGGACTGATATTGATATTGATGGTTTCTTCTTCCTCAAGGTAGTGCTCACTTGGAATTGCTGTTGCATGTTCTATGTTGTACCTTGGTTTAACTCTTCAGTCTGCAAATTCACATTACAATCAAATCTATTAGAGCATCTTAACACACTGGAGGGTACTGTTCTTTAGTGCTCTTTGTTGCATCAGCATCTGGTTTTGCCCAGTTTCCATGTCTGCATTCCTTTAATTTTTTTTTTTTTTTTAATGGTCCTGGGGGTCTTAAAAATCCATTTTTTTATTGTCTCATGTTTTCATCTCATTACACTGCATCCTATGTCCCCACTATCAAGATCTCTGTTACAATATCATGCCTCTGTTCCTCTATGTTACACCATTACTCTAGGCCTAATATTTCTGTCTTCAGAAAATGACTTGTTACTCCTGACTGTAAAAATTTTGAATATTCCACAAAATTATTCAAATAGACACCTGAACCTTAGAAAACTGGGTTTTCCACCAAGAGACGTTAAAGCAAAGCTCCAGGCAGCCGGAGACAAGCCCAGTCAAAGCAAGTCTGACAGGTGTCAATCCCAAGGCCATGCAAACGTGGTTTCAAAGACAGCATGACTTGTTCCTAGCAGCAGCAATATGGTGTTTTCTGGGCTGCAGGGCTAGAGAGGTTCACAGGGCTAAGGGATAAGTAAAGGGTGACAAAGAGAAGTGACATTTGACAAGGATCTGCTGTTTCCCTTGTAGGAATAAGCCCTTACTTGACTGCTCATATCCAGACTTTCACCATTTTAGAGTGTTTCTTGTTTGACACAAAAACTTTGTTGTTTAAAATGTGGTAATAAAGTATCTGCACTGAAAGAAGCGCAGTCACTGCTATGTTGAACTCGGTTCAGAGATCATTCTGGCTGCAATTATAGATACTTTCTGTCAGACAGCAGGGCAATTTACCACAAAATGTTCTCAAAAATTTTGACAGAAAGATGTTCTCCAAATTTATCATGCAAAACGTGATCTAGAAATTTTATAGGAGATTGGATTTCTGTAAATTTTTACAGAACAAAATAATCTTTTTAAACTAGTCTTTTCTATGGGTGTTATGCATAAATTCCTGCAAGAATACAAGACATGGTAAACAATAGGTACCTTTGGTCATTTAACTTGTTCAGTTCTGGCATATGAATTCTTCCAAAGTACTACAACAAGAATTTGTGGTTTTACGGTATCTTTTCTGTTCTTTAACAGAATATAATTAAACCCTTTGAGGTAGATGTTAGCTAAAAGCATAAGAGAAAGTTCCTGCACTGAAAAGCTTCAAGTATTACTAGGCAAAAGATGTAAAAATTTTCAGAAAAGGAATGTTAATAAACTCATTTTACAGCTGGGGGGTGGGCCTGTGGATGCAGTAAAATTATCAAGTTTAAGTTCATTGTTGTTGGAGTAACATCATGGCTTTTCCATACTGAGAGCTTTTTCTCTGTCTGAGATGTTTCTTTGAAGCGTGTTTGTCGTCATATATTATGGGTCTGGGACACTTGCCTGTGATTATATGATTGCTCATGAATGCTCTGCTAATGGTATTTTTTCCTGAAGAAAAATATTGACTCATTTGTTTTGAACTCCTACTCCACCCACATGTGGTAGTGTAGAATTATGTAAATTTAGTAAATGAGAAAAGTAAAGTTCTACCAAGTATAATAGCATGTATTCAAATGGGGGTATCTCTTATTTCAGTGTGTTTTCAGAGTGAGTGTTATGGAATTTCTGCTGTAACGCATGTGAAGATCTAGGTTATTATATTTGATCCTTAAAAGTATTGTCTTATAAGAAATCATAAAATAACTGAAAATTGCCAGTAGATCTTTTAGCTGTAATTAAGCAAACTAAGCCTTACTTCCATTTATCCAATTTAGATTTACTGTCTTAATTAACAGTTAAAGGTTTTAATTTTGAATTTTCATTGATGTGATTTTATAGAAATAATTAGCCTTAAAAAATTCATATTTTTATCAAATCAAGACTGGCAAATGTAAAAAGGATTTTCTGTTAATTTTGGCCTATTCCAGCATACTTTGTGCTGGTGATGTTTCTATTCTTTTGTTTGGTAAGAATAGCAATTCGATCTAGGTGCATTAAACTTGTCCCTTCTGTTTTAAGCCATCCCTCCATTTGTTTCAAACTCCTTATGGATAGGAAGAACTGTATACAATTTATTTGAAGTAAAAAAATTGAAGAAGAAGAGTTGAAAATGCTTTATTGCACAACCCGCCTCCCCCCCCAAACAACCTTGAGAATAACATTGTAAGGATTTTAGCAAAAGAATGTGGTGGTGTCCTCATTTAGGATATCCTGTATTTTTATTTTAAAATCTATATCAATTATTCTGTATTTTTATTTTACTGTACATTCTATTCCAGGAGTACAGTAATACCCATACAAAACTTAAATGAATATGCGTTAAACCACTGCAGGTCTGAGTGTTTTCATAGCAATATTTGAAAAGTCCCTACTTTCTACTGAACAGGACTATGTGAGTGTGGAAATTTTGAGAAGCTAACAAACAGAATGAATAACTAGAAAAAAAAATCTGTTTTGAAATTAATTTTGTTTTCTGATTGCAAATTTTTTCTTTTGCTTAAATTTTATGAGTAAGAATTGGTATTCTTGGGTTTTAGTGTTGGTATTCTTGATAGTCATGATTTTTGCCATTCTTGACCTTTCATTTTCAACGGAGAACTAGCAAGTCAATGAAAACAGTTGAAAACATGGTTTAGAAGTCAAAATCTTTTAAAGTTGAATTGCAAACTTTTTCTGAGCACTGACTTTCTGTAGAATACAGAATTTGTGTTGTATTCTGTAGAATACAGGATTTGTGATGTTTTGTTTAAAGCTTGTAAGGATAAAATTTTGGCATATAAGTCTCCTTGATTTAATTCTTAAATACTTAAAAAGTTTACTTTTATCCTAGGAAATGTCTTTCTGATGTATGGCTTTAGTGCCTGAGGGAATCAGCAGGTATGAATCACACCAGGTGATAGAGGTATGATGGAGAAGATTGAAACAGTGATTAGGATTCTTAATTACCAAGAATCTACAGGCTATAAATTAGTGCCAGCAGAAGTAATTAAACTACTTTATTTGAATTAAGTGAAAACATGCTTAGTTTTAGGAGACAAACTTAATGTGAAGATTAAAGGAAAAAAATAGATATTGGCATGTGAGGTGCAATACAGATACATTTCAAGCACATTTGAAACAAACATGACCAACTCATTTTTTTCTGCCGTTATGAGAAGCTTCTGTTTATTATTCATTAAGTGATTTTTTTCCCATTCTGTTTATTTTTAAACATGTGTACAATATTTGATTTTATTTTTTTCTTCTTGCTATTCTTCTATTTTCATAAGGGCAGCTGTAAAGGATTTGGAATCGGACACGTAGGAAATAATGCCTTTTCCTGGTGTAGCTGCTTTTACAGTCACTTTATGGGCAGATATCTCCTGGGTTCAGAAAGGCAAATTATTCTTTCAAGGTGTCCCTGGTCAGAGAACCGCATGGGTTTTCACAGTTCTTTTGTGTGCCTGTGTCTGTTACACCAATCTGCTCTGCGTGAATATGAAGCTTCTGGGCATCACATAGTTGGCAAATAGACTGTGCCCTGATCTTGAGCAAATGTTTGGTCATTAGGGATCGCTAGGACCGTCAAAGTTTTTTTAATTAATTTAAATGGGATCATTATCCTGATTCTCTCTGTAGCACTATTACAGGAAAGAGTCCTTTTGTGGTGTGGTATGCCAACAGGCATTAAAATTTACTTGGATTTTTTTTTTTTTGGTTGATATTTTATCTCAGATTAAGCAGCTGGTGTGCGGAATAGGGTTT
>VYZR01117779.1:10952-48047 GCA_013400675.1 Oxylabes madagascariensis | reverse complement strand
TTTTTTTCTTTTTTTTCACTTTTGTTTTTTAAATAAAATTAGCAGCTCTTACAGAAAATATTTTAAAATACAACTAAAGAGACTTTTAAATAAAAATTTTCTGGATTTTTGAAAGTCCAGGTGTGAAGGACACAGAAAAACTGGCCAAAGGAATTGAACATGAACATTATGGCAAAATCTTGGTTTTCTTCTGCATTGTGAAGACCTCAAAATATTTGCGAACAGTTAAATCTTTTTTTTTTTTTAATTTTTCTTTTTAAACTTAAGAATAAGTTTGATAAACACATAAAAAGACCTCAAACAGATCAACAGGACGAGAGGTGCAAAAGAAGGAATAATATGGAAAAGACTTCATTGGACAGTCACTGATTCCATAACTGATCCATGAATTGTTGTCCTCAGACAGCCCCACTCTTGGTTAAGGATCCCACTGGGAAAGGAGACTGGCAAGCACTGGATGTCTCGGAGACCCAGCCTGGGTTGGGATTTCCAAGTATGTGCAAAGTTTATGATAAAATCTCGTTAAGATGAGTTGTTGGGTTTTTGTCGTAAATGCAGCCTCAAAAAATAGCCCTTGTTAGTAAACTAAAGGTAGAAAACTTACTGGCTTTGAAAAAAAACCATGAAGACACAAGAGAACCCACAAACAGCTCCAAACCCAACCTCGGGATGCCTTTGATCTGAAGTTTTCATCTGATGGAGAATTGCTGACAATATTTTAGTCAGTACCCAAAGAAAAAACCTGTTTTCATCCAGTTTTTCCCTCTCCTCCAACCATTCCACTCCACGTTCAAGCTTCAGAATATTCTTTGCCTTTTTCTCTCAAAAAATCGAAATCCAAGCTCCCTTTTCAGAGCTCTCTGAGGGAAATGTGAAACTCTTTTCCTCTCGGTTTCTTCCCTGAGAGGAATTGGGCACATCTTGGGCACGAAGGTGGCGTGAAGGCAGAACCCGGAGCTGCTCCTGGCTCCCTGGCTTTGGCTGGTTAATGGGATTGGGGTGGGAAAAGGCTACAGGACCATCCAATGCAACAACTAAATGCTTGTAAATACTCTAAATGGAACTGCTAACTCTAGAACTCAGGTGGTTTGATGACAAAGATACACTGCTAACGTTGGATAATAAAGTACACGGCAATAACTGGGATAAGAGTGACCCGAATGCTTTAAAAAAATAAAACAAACCCAACAAAAAAACCAAAATCCCCAAAATCTGCTAAGAGAAAAAAAAGAAAAAAAGAAAAAGCAGCTCAATTTCCAGATCTAGACAAAATCTCACTTGCTTTTTTGCTTTTCTACCCGTTGGTTTCTGCTGTGGAAGAAGATGTTGCTGCTGGTTCAGCACCTCCATGTTAGATCCTCTATGAGTAAATGCACTGAGTAAACACAAAAGTCCAAAGGCAGAATGTTCAGCTGTGAATCACTGACAGGGGGAGCACCCATGGAATGAACGCTTTTGCTTCTCCAGGAGATCATTTTCCCGTCTCTTCCTTTCTGCAGGGGGATTCAAGAGGAGCCAGCCTCTCCTTTAGACTTCTTTTTCTGTTCCCTTTTTCATTCTTCTGATGAACACCTTATCAGGCAGGTGATGCTACTGGAAGGATCCACAATCTTTAACACATTCCTATGGCAACAGTAATATACTGTACTAATGCACAGGAGCAAAGGATGCTAAGACTAAGCTGCATGAACAGGGCTCGCTCTTTGTCTCCACATAAAAATGGAGCATCTTCAGCCAAGAAAAAAAAGCCAATCTCGGCCTGTCTTGGTTTGTGCTAAGAGAGGAAGAATAATGTAGAGAAATCCAAACAAACAAACAAACAAAACAAAAGGCACGAAATATTCATGACTGTGGGAAGGAATCCGCCAGGTCACTGCCACATAAAATCCTCCCTATCGCTCGCTCTAGTCCAAGTCTTCATCATGCAAAGGTGCCTAAAAACGAGATCGACCAAAAGCTGTGTTTGGCCTTGATTGTAGCACTACTAATTAGCCAGTCCCCTTGTTACACCAGAGTGATTTCCACGTCCTCGATCTTCTCCATGGGCCGGCGGTGGTGCTGTGTCGGGGGCGGCGGAGCTGCTCGCACCTGCAACATTCAGAACCAGCCTGTGACTACCACAAAATGGCCAAATTCCATCAGAAAGCCCTCACATCTCCTGCACAGACCTCTCCAGGGGCTCACCCCTCGAGATGATGCAAACAACAAGCTGTGTGTCCAGCTGGATGCAGCTCCAGCGCTCCCCAGTTCAGCCATCAGGGGTTTTCCTTACGACCTGTCACAGATTCTCTCCAGGGTGCAATCCCACATCTATTCCATGGACAAGCCAGGATGTAAAAACCTGGGAAAGGCTCATCACACGCTGAATATGACAGTGCTTTTGCCTGGAATTTCTAGATTCCAGAGTGAAAATTACCAGAGTGTTTTGCTGCATCTGACTCAATGATATTTCATCAATCGCTGACCTCAACACACCCAAAACTTGATGTTGTTTTCACACTCTGCCACATCAGTCATTCTGGCTCCTGACAGAGATCCCCTTCAGTGCCAGCAGGGTTTTTAGGACACCATTTCAGAATACACCAGACTTGCTGCAGAAAACATGAATTGTGGAGCAATCCTGCACCGAACCGCCCAATACTACTGGAATATTCAAAATATATTATTTGAATATCCAAAAACGCTCTTCTTTTCTGCATCCTCATTCACTGAGAAGGCCAGGAAAAGACAAATGTTATGTCTTGGTATGATTTGGTTTAGGGCTTTGAAAACGCCAAAACTTGATCTCAAAGTTAATAGTAGGAAATGGATTTTGTCAAGTTCTAAGTGATTTAATTCTTCCCTTCCTGTTCTGGTAAATGTCCTTTTTCTAGGCAGCAAAGACAACACAAAATCCTCATCATTAAGAATCGTGACTCCAAACCCCTCAAACCAAAGGGGTTGGAAAGAAATAGAATCCCAAATGTGCAGGGAACTGCTGCAAAGCAGGAACTGCATAAACCATAGGACTGACCTCTTCTGGCATTTACTCCCCAGCACTTTGTCAGCTCTGTTTAGGGGCTGTTACCCCTTGAACACCAATAAAAACCACGGGAGTTGCTGGTCACTTACAGGCCGCAGTTTGCCATAGGAACTTTCCGCAGGAATTCGTGGAGGTTGGGAGAATCCAGAGGACTCTGAACCAAAGCTGTTTTCTGAGGGAATAAGCAACACCCTGTTACAAGGAAGCCCCTCAGTATTGCTGAATTTCTGTTGCAAAAATGCTCTTTTTCTCTTTTTTTGCCCACCCTCTGAAAGGCTTCTAAATGAAGCCTTCACCCAAAATGTTTGCACATTTCTCACCATTTGTCGACGGAGATCTGGGGAAAAACTGGGATCCTCTTTTATCTGGGCTGGGATAGGGACTGGTGGGAGGCTGGTCATACAGAGGCAGTGGTGGCAGGGAGTTGTTGGCCTTTGGAGTCGGGGATACCTGTGCCAAAAATCAGGAGAGGCTGCAGCAAATCCTCCTCAGCACATTTAACACACACATACCACTCTTCCAACCCATCTCCAGCAAGTTCCCTCCGGAGGAAAAGCAGCTGGCAGGCAAGTTTGGGAAGGAAAGCCAAGATATCCAACAGGGATTCGATTTTTTTAAATCACAGGTTGCCACTGAGCAGAAATTTTCAGCCTCTCCCAGGTAATTCAGAGAGGCTTTTTCAAGGTTATTCGAAACAAAAAGGTCGCTCGGCCAAGTGGGATTCACACAACGGTGTTGGGATCATCAGTTTTATCCCCACCCAAATGCATTTAAATGTTCATTTTCATGGTCTTCCTAAATCAAGGAATAAAAATACTGAAAAATTCCGTTGTAGAAAACATGGAAGTGCAGTTTCTATCTCCAAACTCTGCACTGGAATGTGACTGATTTTCTAATACGATATAAGGATTACAGAACTACGCTGTGGAAATGAGGACGTTTTCACAAAAATTACTGTAATCCAAAACTTGGCAGTATCCTGCCCCTCAAAATTGAGAGGATACAGAACAGATTTAGGTATGAAAACTGTAAATTAGGGCTAAAAGAGCCTGTAATTCTCTTTTTGCCAGGTTGTGTCTGACATCGCAGTCTCTCACCAATGAATGACATGAAGCAAACTGTGAATTTTCTCCTTTGATTCCTTTCTATCCAAATATCTGCCCTTATTCACAAATTTGCAAAAATACATCAGTTGATAGTTATTAGGTGGGTAAGAAACTAAAATGCAAGCACTGAGAGCTTGGATTGTTGGTTTTTTTTTCTCTTAAATTGGTTCTGATTTTTTTTTTCCTTAAACTGGTTTTGATTTTTTTTCCCCCCTGAAGAAGTGACAGATCTTTGCAAGTTGCCCAAATAACAAACCAAGCCAACACCTCTTTCCATACCTGGATATCCCCAATCCACTGAGTCTCTCCATTCTCTGAGGCCGTGAGCTCTTCAACCAACACGGAGGGGAAGACCCCGACGCGGCCGTTGAATTCTCCCTCCCAAAAGCCATCATCATCCTGGTTTTCCTTGTTCAGGATGCGGATGATGGCTCCCTCCGGGAAGGACAGCTCGTCATCTGTCTGCCCCTCATAATCATAAAGTGCTTTTACAAAACAGACTGCAAATGGAAAAGGAAGAACCCAATGAGCTAAGAAAAACATTGAAGTATACACCAAGTTTGACTGCTGGAGCTGGTGATTTTCAGGTTCTTTTAAAGATTCTATTATTGCTGAGCCAGATTATTCCGGTTTTCCTAAATTTTAATCTCAGCTGTACGAGCTGAAGAGGTGAATTACACATTTAATAGGAGAGAGGTAATTACGGAGGTAATTACTGGGTAGTAATTGGATACAGGTCAGTCTCTCTCTGCAACTCCCTGAAAGGAGGTTGTGGCCAGGTGGGGCCTTTTCTCCCAGGAAACCGGAGATAAGACAAGAAGAAATGGCCCCCAAATGCACTAGGGGAGGTTCAGGTTGGATGTTAGGGAAAATTCCTTTCCTGGAATAGTGCTTAAACATTTCCAGGCTGGGAAATGGAGTTCCCATGCCTGGAAGTGTTTAAAAAATGAGCAGACTTTCCAATACGGCAGGATTTGGTCAAAGGTTGGATTTCATGATCTCAGAGGTCTTTTCCAACCTTAATGATTCTGTGATTCCATGAGATCTGGGAAAAATCTCCCAGACTCGACGTCCAGAGTGTTTTCAAAAGCCAGCTCGATATCCTGCGTATCTTTAACTGGAATTTACCATTGGAGTCTCCGTTGAGGCTGCCTGGCACCAGGTCCGTGTCCGTGGAGTTGTTGGAGGTGTGGGATCGCGTGTCCAGCGCAGCCAGGGACTGCAGCATGCTCAGGAGGCTGCTGGAGGTTGGGAATTGCAGGTACTTCTCGGGCACATATCCCACCTGGCCCGCCTTGTTCCGTGCCTGTGAACCAACAACAGGAGCCATTCTCTGCCTGTGAACACTGCTCTGGAAAGAACCCCAGCATTCCCTCCCATCCCAACTTCTATCCTAAAAGAGCTCCTGGAAAGAAGCTCAGGAAATGATACCTTTACCCAGTCTTCCATATCTCCATCTTCAATGACCTCCAACACCTCGTGTTCCTCTATGGTCAGTTCATCTGGCTGAGAAGCCTGGGATGTAGGACAGGAAGGATGGAAAAGAAAAGTCGCTTTAAGGGCAAGGCATGGGCAAGACCACTTCCTTGTGGGTCCAGACTTTTATTAGAAGTGGTATATTTTAAAAAACTGAAAGCTTTAACGTAATTAAAAACGTCCCAGTGAAGGTTCTGCCATTCACAAAAGCCCTTCTCCCTCAAAAGGGACAGATGGAACCTCCTTGGATCTCACCCTATCAGAAAAGCAAACCTCAAGCTCCCAAAGGCACATTTATTATTTGTTTCTATGTAATTCTTTTTAATAATCAATTTAAAAAAAAAGTCACTAACCTTATAGGAATAAACAACTTTGCAGGTGAGAGGGTAATTTCTGAGAGTACCAGAAGGACTGGAACTGCTGTCATCAAAAACATCCATGCTGTCTTCAAACTCTTCACCTTCCTCCTTTTCTGCATCAGCATTGACCTGGCGAAACAAATTCCAGGTGGCATTACAGCAGCTGCTAAAAATTGGTGAAGAAGTAACAATAAAAATGAGCTGGTTGATATCTTTCAGTGTGTGTTTTGTATGACTTATTGTTATTGAAAGTAACTCAGCTGGATTTCTTTGTTCAAGCACAAGCACATGTGGGACTTTAAAAAGTACTGCAGAAGATTTTGGAAGTTCCAGCTCAATGGCTGGACAGTTATAAAACCCATTTTTCACATAAGCTGTGACTAAAGTACTTTGGAGATGCCATTGCAGAGGCACAAAAAACAGTTTAATGGAAAAAAGAGAATTTACGTTACTGAAAGTTTAATGTACCTGTGACCACAAGTTATAAAATAAATCTGCAGTGGAAATACTTAAAGTTTAAAAAAATAAAACCCCAAATCAACCTTCTAGCTGGTGTATTCCGCACAACAGATTTGCTGCAGTTTATTACAAGAATTCTTAGAGACGGGAAGATTTGTAAAAACTTGCTATAAAAGTTTAAATAAAACCTGAAGTCAATGTGCTGGAAAAATACAAGTTTGGGTAAGACTGCCATGAGCTGTGCTTTGGCCTCGTGCCCAGGTTATGTTTTGAATAAATACTTTATCTCATGTGAAAAATGATGAACTATTCTGTGAAAACAGTTCTGTGAATCAAAGGCAACACTGTTATGTAGAGCCATCTTCCCTGTGTTTATTCCTATTAATGTGGGAGTGAATTTCGTGCTCCCCACAAAAAGTGAGAGACTGATAAAAAAAAAGTTAAGCTGAGCCTACAAATTCCCTGTGCAGTTTCCCTAAACCAGGTCTCTGACAGCTTTGCTCTTCTAGGCCTGGACTAGAAGAGCAAAATGCTTCATCAAGTTCTGACTTAATTAGTTTTTATGTTACTATTTCCAAACCAAATCCTTGCAGTTCTGGTGATTTTTTTTCTCCCTCAATAACTCTCATTGAAGAGCAGTTTGCCTCCATCTCTCCTTCAGTGTGTTCATGGATGTTGGGATAACCAAAAAATTGTCCTACAGCTGGGCAATGCTTCAGGAGATCAGCAACCAACCACAAATTGTGATAAATTTGAGGTTTCCCCTCCTGTTTCTCTGCCTTTTTCTGTGCATGGTCCCAGCAGCCAGGGCTGGCATCCAGCTGGGACATCATGGAAATCAGCAAATCATGTCTAGAAGGTTTGGGCAACATCTGCTCCTGGTTTTCTAACACGAGGAGGAAAAACACGCCTTCATCTTCAGCGCGTGGGCTGCTCTGAGCTCCTCGGCTGCAATCATTTGGGAAGCAGGCATGGAGAGGGAAAACAGGAAACTGAGAGGTTTGCTTGATAAAGCTCATCCTTCTGCAGAGTCTGGGATGGAAGATGGCATCAGCAAGGAGTAAATGTACGGGCCAGAAGGACACTAAATGTGTGGGGCACGCAGCAAACACAGGAAGAAATTCAGGGGAGGTGATCAGAAAAGCGGATTATATACATTAAAAATATAAAATAAATACATCTTGTTTTGTTGCACATATACACAGATGGGTCCTGTCCCTGTTCCCTGGGAGCAGATCCCAACCCCTCCTGGCTGTCCCCTCCTGGCAGGGAGTTGTGCAGAGCCACAAGGTCCCCCCTGAGCTTTCTTTTCTCCAGGCTGAGCCCCTTCCCAGCTCCCTCAGCCTCTCCTGGGGCTCCAGCCCCTTCCCCAGCTCTGTTAAACACTGCCCACTCCTCCAGCCTGGAGTGAAAGTGCTGCTTGTTACAAACTGCAGTAATTCCTCTAAATTTTGGCATCATTTTGGTCCCAGCTCTAAGAATTCCATCTCTGGGCTGTCCCTGTCTGGCCTGCCAAGGTCAACAGAGCCTTTTTTAAATACAGGAGCCTACGTAAGTGTAAAAGGGGAAAATGAGACTCAGAGCTGAACCTCCCAGGCTGCGGCAGCGCCTGGGACCAGCACGGGGGCTCAGCTCCAGGGCCAACTGTGCCATGTCTGGGGAGACTGGGAATGAGGGACTGGGAGCAGCCCAACAGGCACAGAGGGAAGTTAAAGGAGGTGGAGTACAAAAAAGAAATGGAATAAAATCACTGCTTAACACTGCTGTGCAACAAATCCTCATCTATCGTGACCAGAGAGGATCTGAAGTGAAACTCAGCAGGGGAATTCCTGAGTGATTTTTGAGGGCTGACACTCAGATCTGCACACTCGAAGATCTCAGGATAACATTATAAACTATTAATGAAACTTGAAAGAAACACAAGTCTTGGACACTTCCAGGGACGCAGGGGCAGCCACAGCTTCTCTGGGCACTCTGTGCCAGGGCCTCACAGGGAACAATTCCTTCCAATATCCCATCCATCCCTGCCCTCTGGCAGTGGAAGCCATTCCCTGTGTCCTGTCCCTCCATCCCTTGTCCCCAGTCCCTCTCCAGCTCTCCTGGAGCCCCTCTAGGCCCTGGCAGGGCTCTGAGCTCTCCCTGGAGCTTTCTCCTCTCCAGGTGAGCACCCCCAGCTCTCCCAGCCTGGCTCCAGAGCAGAGGGGCTCCAGCCCTGCAGCAGCTCCGGGGCCTCCTCTGGACCCGCTGTATCCCCTCCTAAGCCAGGAGCAGCCCCTGGAGAGCCCCCCTGGCCCTGGGGAGAGGAGGTTTCCCCCCCAGGAATCCGTACCATGTGCGCGGAGCCGTTGTTGGTGACCGAGGGCAGGTTGGCCCAGCGCTCGTTCTCCAGCTCCTCCATCACCTGGTTCATGGCGCTCTTCAGCCACGTGTCCACGGACACCCCGATCTGCTTCAGCAGCTCCAGCCGCGCCTCGGCCTTCAGCTTGATGATCTGGGGACACAAACACACACAGCTCAAGGTTCCTCAGGAGCCCACCTTGCCCTGGGGCCTCTTCTGATCCATGAAACATGCGCGTGGCTGCCAAAGCTGCTCCCCGTGAAAATGAGGCCCACTCCTCATTTCCTTGGGATGCCTTGGGAAGGTTGACCTGGAACAGAGACTGGGCAGAGCTAGAGAGCAAAGCAGGGATTTATTGAAAGGCGTCCAGGATACACCTTGGGCAGGACAATGGCTACACCCAAGGTGGACTGAGAACAGTCACAAAATGGATCACCGGTCACGAGATCTTACATTTTTCTAAGTTTTGGTCCATTTGCATATTGGGGTTTAATTGTCCAATTACAGCTTCAGGCTGTGAGGTCCCATCCTTCTTGTTCCTCCCTTCAGCCCACCCTTGTTTGTGCTTTTGGGCCTGAAAGTTGTCCTTGGTCTTCAGCAAGAAAAGGATTTGTTTTGTCCCCCTACTCTGTGAAGAGAGCTGAATGACACTGGATGTGAGGCTCAGAACTACACCTACGCAGCACAGAATCTGAAAAACATGAAAGCTAAAACTTAAGGCATCGCTTGCCTGCAGGAATGTGCTGTGAGCCAAGACACAGGGAATGGTTTTCTGGAGGCCCAGCCAGCCTCACCAGTTGGTGCTTTTTCAAGTAACACCTCTGAGTTTATGCTCGCTCCCAATTCACACCCTTAAGTGATTCAGTGTAGCTTTAAAGTCCAACAACCCAGTGCTTCCCAAGACTTCTAAAATTAGGGATATCCACAGTGCAGACCCTTCCAGGTGGTGATTAAGCTGGATGTGAAACACAAACAAACCTGACAGGATACACACACACGACACCAACCCACCAACTCCCAAGCGAGGCTGTTTTCCACCAGCACGTGCCAGAGATCACAGGCAGCTCATTTGTTATGGAAGCACAATATGTTAATAATCCCCAAATTAAGTAAGTACCACACTCCAACAAAACAGTTTCAGGATTTTTGTCTTCAGAACAGCATGAAAATGGAGGTTTTCTGACAGCTGGGTTCACTTCAGCATCCTGGCACGCTCGCTGGCTGATGGAGCCAAGGATTTAACAAACTCACGGCAAAGCAGCACCCTGATCCAAATTAGTTCAGTCTGAACAGGAGGGATGGGAAGAGCAGGGTGAAAAAATCAGGATTTCAGCAAGAGCACATTTGCAGCAAGAAGTGGAGGGCAAACCCAGGGATAAAATTGAGGATATTTTTGTCCAGACCAGCCCTCTCAACACCCCCCTGGCTGCCCTTGCTCAACAGAGGAACAAAAATCAAGTGATTTCCCAAAAATCCTTCAGTGAGTCACTGATGGAGGCAACAACACAAACCCACGGAAGCACCCTGGAATTCTTCCCGCATTCCTTTTCACAGCATTTGTCATTTTTAGCAAGTAGCAAAGTTTCATCTCCTTTCTCTCCCTTCCAGCCTTTCCCTCAGGGATCTGAAGCACCTCCCTGCAGCATCCCTGACACACCAAGCACTCAGCAGCACTGGGAACCCAAGCAAAACCAGCAAAAACAGGCGAGTTCAGGCAAAAATGAGAGGGAAATTCCCTTTCCAGTAGTGGCTGAAGCACAGCAGACTATGAAGAATATGTGTACAGTGAATTCAAATGCCAACGGGTGCCAGGTAGATATTTATCTCTTACACAAATCCTCGCTCTACACAAAATTTTGTGTTGAGCTGAAGTGATACAGGTATTTTTCTCGTTTTTGACATGCTGCTGCACTTACAGAATCATAGAATTGTATCTTTCTACTAAGAAAATGAATCAGAAAAGAAATGACTGTTAACTGTATTAAGCTGAACCCCTAAAGATGTCCCCATTTCCACTTAATTTGTGAAGGTGACTTTAAATCTGCCTCCATCAAATTACTTTTGGGAGACATTATTTTAAATTCTGCATAGAAGAAATGTGATTTTTAAAGAGAGGTCAGTTGTAAGAGGGAAATTTATGATGTCAGATGCATCTTTATACGGCTACAGCTGCATGCACACGCTCCCCCCTTAATCAGGGATGGAGAAAGGAGGATGGGACAACTCCGAGAGATGCTTCCCACGAGAAACACCAAAGCCACTGAGCCAAGGGAAATTTCCACTTCATGCAAGGGTCTCCAGGTGAATGATTAACAGTAAATAGTGCTCAGAGAGCTGAGAAAAGGAGGAAACATTAAATACATTAATGTGCATCCCTTCTCTCCTGTTACTGAGCATCCGAGATCTTGAACAAACCCGCTCCAACCTCGGAGCTGCACAGGGCAGGGAGAACAACCTTGTCAAAGGCAACTTATTCACAGAATCCCACAATGTTTTGGGTTGGAAGGACCTTAAAATCATCCAGTGCCACCTCCTGCCAGGGGCAGGGACACTTTTTGTTGTCCCAGGGTACTCCAAGCCCCGTCCAGCCTGGCCTTGAATATATAAATATATATATATAAATATTAATGTATATATTTACTTGTAGAGTGAAGTAGGTTTCCCCTAACTTGTTTTTACATCCTGACACCCATTTATGAGCACTTTCCCTGTGCCTCCATCAAGGAATTGCCCAGCCCAGTTGCTTTGCTGTTTATCCTGTTATGCAATTTCCAATGAGGCTGAGTTATGCTGAAGCAATAAACATCGGTCCAGGCTGCTACAAACATCTGAAGTTGCTGTTAGTCCTCGCTCTGCTGTAGTTTGTTTGTACAAATTGTGAGCTAAAATAAACAAGCCGCTCCAAAATCCTTGAATGCACTTGACAAGAGGGTTTAATTCAACGTGCCCAGCAAATCCAGCGGAGTTCCCCCTCCCTATTTACACTCAGGAGCCTTAACAGTCAACAAATGTTTGTTCCAAACCACAAATGTTTTGAGTTTCATTCCATTGCAGACAAGCCACAGAAGTACCAGGAGCATTAGGTCAGGCCTGCACTTGAAAGTTACTTACAATCTGAAATTATATTTTGACCTAAATAATTATGCTGGTAGACCAGAGTTAACAGCTTCCTATCTGTAGGAAAAATACAAATAAAATGCCACTCAGGAGCAGAACTTTATTCTGCTTCTCACAGAGGGACAGCTACACATTTAAACATGATTTAGTGGTGGCCTTGGCAGGGCTGGGTTGGACTCGATCTTGGAGTGCCTTTCCAACCTCAATGACTCTGTGATTCTACAAAGATACAAACATTTCGTTCAAACATCACCACACCTGAATTAGCTGGGGGGTTTGATGCTTTCATTATGCTAGAGTAAAATGTTAAGTAAGATTTCACCAGCATTTCACCACATTGTGTCATGAGCTTTTCTGAAAGCCGTGTTTCCTTGAAAGATCTTCACATTAAAAACGAAACAAGGCTTTAACCACTGGTTTTCCCACTGGATGGCCCCCAGGGACACTCCTGCTGTGCCCCGACTGAGAGACCTCCACTGACAGACTCAAAAATATCTCAAATCAAGTGACCCCTGGCATTGCCAGCAGCTCTGAGCATCTCCAGGAAGGCAGCTGAGCTTCCGAAGCCCAGGAATGCTGGAATCCAGCACTGGCTCGGAAATCTGGGTGCTGCCCAAATCTCATTGTTAGGAAGGCTCACTGCAGGACAAACATTTTCCTGTGTAACAGTGAAATTGCTGTTTACAGTCACCAATTACTGGTTAATAGCTCAGGACTGGGGTATTTTTACACCGATTAAAAAACCATCAGCCACCTACAAAATGTACAAACTCTTCTGGGGGGTTCCTGCTTCTCTGAGCTGTTCTTTCTGCTGGGAGGATCTAAGAAGATGAAAGCAAAAACCACCCAAGTTTCAGAAAAGATAAACACTGTTATCTATTCCTCACATCCCTAACGTTGCTCCACATGGGAGATGCAATAGTTATGTTTATTTACTGTTCCAGTCTTAATTAAGCAATGGTTTTAGACCCACAGCTTACTCAGGATGAAGATACACAACTGCTCTGCAAGGCATGGAAATGAAACCCAGCAGGAACATCACAGAGCTGTTCCCCGTTCCCAGGAGAGAAAAGAGCTGGAAAGAAACCCAGAGTATCTTCACATCCCACAAACACCTCAGATCCAAGTCCTTCAAAGCCATTTATAAAGGTGTTGGAGTCAAAACCACACAGAAATGCAGCAAATGTTGCCCCTTCAATATTCTGGTTTTAGGTTTTTGTTAAAACCAGTTTTAAATGGATTTTTCCTGAAAGCAGAGTTGCTTTACCTGCCATGGCTTTTCAAGATGCAGAACAAACCCTGGGCCTTGCCCCGATTTTTTTTCTCCTGAAGAATTCAGAATTATTTCTTTTACACAAAAGTTGTACTTAGAAGCCTGGTCAGATACTAAAATCAGATTCAATTAGGATTATGAGGAGACTCAAACCATCTTCTGTGAGAAATGTTTTATTCCACTGCACTATTTTTTTAGCGGCAGGAAAAAAAAAATCATAGAATCCTAGAATCCTGGAAATCATTTAGGGTGGAAAATCCCTCTAAGATCATGGAGTCCAACTGTTCCCCCAGTACTGCCAAGGCCACCACTGACCATGTCCCCAAGTGGTTGGACACTCTCATTTGGGAAATTCTTTTAGCCAGGAAGAAATCAATGGGGAAAGATTCTGGCAAAACATTCTGGAGAGTCATTATCTTTATTTCTGTCCCCATTTAGAGACACTTTTTGTTGAAATTCTAGTCTTTTAAACTAAAAACGATATTAAAATGAAATAGTATTAAAAACTAAATAATTCTCTTCAAGAAAAGTCAAATTGTGGGTCACTGGAATTATGATACAGTGATAGGCAAATATGACTATAAATCAATTTGATTTATAATTAAGTCTTGGAATGCCCTAAACTAGTCAAACCCCAAAGTGAGTCTTATTCCATGCAGTTCAGTTTTAAATCACAGCCTGCTGTGGTAAAGTAGGGGTGTATGAGGAAATAAACCAAAAAATTCAACTTGCACTGCCTTGCTGGGGTTTGGGGTGGGAAAACCCAAAGCTATGGCAAAACCACCCCAACCATGAAGACAAATCCTGTCCAACACAACTCACCTAAAATCTGGATCCTTTTGCTGCACCAGGTGGGGAATTAGCTCATAAATGACATTTTCCACCACAACATTGAGTGAGTTTCTTTGCTAAGTGTGAGGCTGGGTGGGAGGTTTGTACAGCTATTCCAGGAGTTAATTTATATGCTAAATAATCCACACGGACTGAAATCCAACGGGGCTGTTGGGGTGAAGCAAACAGGAAATGAGGCACCGGCACACATAACACCTCTCCCAAGGGAATTCCAAGGTGAAGGAAACAGAGGGGAAGATATTCCTGGAGAAGAATCCACCTGCACAGCTCCAGCCCAACTGGCAGATGGGTTTTTCCCAAGCTTAGGCACACAAAATATTAAAGATCCTTAAGTATCAAATTTGTAGGGTTTAAGAAGTGACTCTCAAGCTGTTGGGAACGGGGCTTGAATGGAAATCACCCAGATTCTGTAAGGAGGTAAGCGTCTGTAAAATGCACGTAAGCAAACACTTATTATCTCACATTTCTCTGTGGTTATGGAATGTTATGTGGAACATGTGGTTATGAAATGTTATGGACATTTCAGAGCCAAAACACTCAGTAAGATTTAGGCAGAGGCTGGATTAGAGACACCCCAAAGCCCATCACCCTCCACGATCCCAGGCTGCTCCAAGCCCCATCCAGCCTGGCCTTGGACACTGCCAGGGATCCAGGGGCAGCCACAGCTGCTCTGGGCACCCTGTGCCAGGGCCTGCCCACCCTCCCAGCCAGGAATTCCTTCCCAGTATCCCACCTAACCTTGCCCTCTGGCAGTGGGAAGTCATTCCCCTTGTCCTGGCACTACCCACCATGTAAAAAGACATTCTCCCCCTCATTAAACTGCTTTTCACCAAGAGAGTTTTAAGTTCCTGCTCTGTGGATGTCACTGGGATTTTTCCAGGCCAGTCCTCAATCTGCTGACCTGGAAAACCCAACAACTCCTACACATCTCCTGCAGGGAAGGCACCTGGCTCCCTGCACAGCTCTCCCAGCCTTGGCTTCCTGAGCTCAGAGATGACAGCCAGTAGCATTTTACAAATTCACCTTTCCTTTGGATGAGGAGCCTTATTCCCTGGAAGTGTTCCAGGCCAGGTTGGACAGGGCTTGGAGCAACCTGGGGTAGTGGAAGGTGTCCCTGCCCACGGCAGGGGTTGGGACTAAACTGACCCTGAAAGTTCCTTCCAACCCAAACCACCCTGTGATTCTGTGATTCCATTTCATCTATTTTCCTGAAGCATATGGAATTCGCTTTGTTCCCACTGTGCCACAGCACAGCAATAAAAATCCACAGCCAAATGCAAGGAGAGGGAGAAATCAGCCCCCCATGTACAATTAAAAATGGCCCTACACCTCTGAGCTGATCAAACCGAGTAAACAGCACCGCAATGAGCCTTAACCAGATCTAATCTGGCACAAACACTCTCTGGAGAGCTGTAGATATCCTGATGAGGAGACAAAATGCCTCCCCCCTATAATTAAGTGGGAATAGGATTAATTGCTGTGGAGGCCCAAAGACCTGAGAGCAAATGGGAAACCTCCCACCATCCTGGAGAAGAATCGTGTCAGCCCCAGGACAACTGAACTGCTTGGGGAGATCCACGCTGCGGTCTTTGGTCTGAGAGAGGAAAAAGGAGGTGAGAAGAAGAAATCTCCTGCGCTGGCACTGCTGAGGCACCTCCAGTCCTGGGGGCAGTTTCAGGATCCTCAGGACAAGAAGGACCTGGAGGGGCTGGAGCGTGTCCAGAGAAGGGAACGGAGCTGGGGAAGGGTTTGGAGCACCAGGAGAGGCTGAGGGAGCTGGGGAAGGGAAGGGGCTCAGCCTGGAGAAAAGGAGGCTCAGGGGGGACCTTGTGGCTCTGCACAACTCCCTGACAGGAGGGGACAGCCAGGAGGGGTCGGGCTCTGCTCCCAGGAAATTTCTGTCTCTAGCCATTGAAAGATAAAGGGATTCAGGCAATGGGAAAATGGAAAGCTCAATTCCTTCCTTCCTGCTGCTACAGAAATCAAAGCTGAAAACACAGAAGTTCTACTTTCAATTACCTGAATTGGGTGAGTGAGGACAGAGGAGCTCCAAGAATGGTTTATTTTCACAGATTATCAGTTTTCAACATCAATTTCCAAATTCTTAATTGATCTGCTTTACAGCAGATGCCTGAATTGTGCCACTTTCAATTTGAAGAAGCACCTTTGTGCACTCAGGGCTTGTCTTTATCAAAGTGGTTCAATGCTGCTGGGAAAAGGATGGAATCCCTCTGGATCTAAACTCCACAGTGTGTCATTAACTACAGATAATTTAATGCTTTGCCAGTGCCAGAGGTATTATCACTCAAAAATCTAACATTATTTTAACATTTCCTTTAAAAACAAGCAATCAAAGAAAACACAAACCCCGCCCCCCCCAAACAACCCTGTAACAAACACTAAATTTTTCAATTTTAACACAAAAATGTGTGTGCTGATTATCAGTTACAGTCACATCTGCCACTTATCACCTGCACAGCAGCACTCGGCTGGAATTCCTAATTTCCCCCCAATTCTAATCAAGGACTTTGCTCCCTGAAAACATCACAAGGAAAAATAGCTGTTATCCCAGGGAGAGAAAGATCAGAAATAACCCACTGAGCTGTGGATGTGCCAATCTGAGGCTTTATGTTCATCTTGCAGAAGACAAATAAATTGGGATTCTCCAGCATTTCCTGATCCTGAGCGCATTTTTACTCAAGTCCTTTGCTGTACTTTCAAATTACACCTGTTTCCACATCCCTGTACTTGTTACATCCAGTTTTCCATATGGAACAGCTCCTCAGCTCCTCCCAGGACTTCGATTTCCCTGAATTCGGGGTCTCCAAGGAAGAGAGCAGTGAGATGAGCACATCTATGCCCAATACACCCTGGAAAAAAAACCTTTACCAATAAAAATCCTCTCTAAAAGACCTGACTCAGCTCATCCAGCTTCTTCCCAATCTGTCAGGGCTATAAAATTCCCCAAGAAGAAACAGCAAGTGGAAGATGACCAAACCAGAAAAAACTAATCCCAATGTGTTTGTGAAGTTGTCTTCCCCTTCAGGAATGACGAGGACAGAAAAGAAGGAAGAAAGTGGATGTGCAAAAGAAAAGGAATGAGTCAAGAAAGCAAAATGGGATAAAACAGACATAAAAATTTCCGTAAAAAGAAAAAAATAAAATAAAGCCCAAATCTCTTTGTCATCCTCACACACCTTCAGATGTGACACCAGAACAAATTCCACAGCCTCCCTACAGCCTAAATAACTTTTTGCACAAATACCACTCCCCAACCCAACCCTCAGTAATTCCAACTTGATCAGTTGCACTTAAATATGCAGGAATGTTTGGTTTTCACACACTGGAAGGAATTATAACTGCATTCCCAAAGAAAAGGTTTTAGCTCAAAGATTAGGTTGTTCTTCTCCAGGATTTTACGTGTGCAAAAACCTCTTGTCTAATTTGTGGTCTTGAACTCAGAGGAGTGGGGACCAACAGGGCTAAAAGAAAAAGCCATTCCCAAGTGGAAATAAAAATCTCCCTAAATTCACTTATTGGCTTATCTGACAAAAATAAACAACGCTACACTATAAACAGCTTTGGTGGCAATACAGAAAAGTCCCACAAAAAGTGGTTTCCACACCATTCCAAATGCTCAGGGATAACCTAATGTCTTTAAAATATGCAGCAGAAGAAAAAGAAATTGGCAAGAATCCCCCAATCACTGAGTTTCATCCTCAAGTACTTGGCACAGGCACCATATTCCCTTGTAAAACAGGGCACACACCAAACGTTAGAAAGGTAAGTTGGTTTAACTCCAACACACTGGAAAACCAGGAAAATATGCTATTTGTATTAGCTAAAACACGTCTTGGAGAAAATAATATATAAAATTTCCACTTCTTGGCACTTTCCCTCTGTCCTAAGTCACTTAAGTTCCAGACTGATTTAATTTGTACCTTTTATAATATTTTGCTGCAAGAACTTTATCTTCAGCAACTTCTTATCCTGATTTTATTTCTTGCTGCTGCTTTTATCTTTCATCCTTGCAGATTTAATCATTAACTACGTATGTATACAGACAAGTATTTTGGAGTATGGTCTATTGGAAATAATTTACTCAAAACAGGTTTTTAAACCACTTTCCGTAAGAATTAGGTTGTAAAAAAAACATATCCTGCATTTGCTTTAAAAAGGGAGCCTGGTAGTTCTCCTGCCAGGAGGAGGAATAATTTTGCTCTATATTTTCTAACCCCTTCACCTGTAAATCACGTTGCTAATTACATCAGGTACTCTGAGGTATGAGAAGCACTTCACTGAAACAATTAGGTTTCTTCTACAGTTTTAATTAAGCAACCCACTCATCCAAAACCCAGCAGATCAGATCCTGCTGCCTGCAATGGGGTTTTTCAGTCAGTGGCCATGAAAACAGTTCACTTTTACCAACCCAAGTAAGTTAATTAACTCAAGTAAGTTAATTTTTTCATGAGTCTTAACCCACAGCAGGTCTCAAAAACCTCTGTAACCCTTTTAAAAGCACCTCACAGTAAAATCGGAGATACAAGGATTACTTCCAATGTTTTCCCATCAACAGTCAGATTTAGTTTGTGTATCAAAACCCACTACAACAGCACAAGGCAGTTGCTTCTAGAACCTAAAAATATGAAGACAGAGATAAAATCACCATTTTCAGGTATTAATTCCTTCAAGCAGAAGGAAAGTAGTAAAAACAATGAGATTGTTTTTCAATCTGTTTCAGATAAAGCCCCTAAATATAAAGATTCTTGACCTCTGACAGAGAGAAATGCAGCAAGAGAACTCACTCTTCATCAGGAGGTGATTTTAATATCACTGTTCTGGAGTTTCAAGAAGTTCATTCAGTGATTTGACAAACACCAAATGAAGGGGGGAAAAAATGACATCTTAAAATTCCCTGATTTTTGATGCTAACAACACACATTTTCATCAACCAAATGAAACAGCTGTAATGAAGATCTACCTGTGGGAAGGAAGTGAAAACACCAAAAGAATTTCCTTTTTTTACCTCAGCCTTGCGAATGCTCTCCCTGGCTTCATCTATTTTCTGCTCCAGTTCCGCTCGGGTTTGCTCGGACATCACGGGCCCGTGGCACTCCAGCTCCTCCAGGGTCTGCCAGGAACAGGGAAACACACCACAGGTGCAGCAAATGCCACAGACAAGTATTTGTGACAATCAGGGGAGCTACTGTTCCATGGGATGCTGGGGATGACCAACAAAGGTCCATCCCAGGAAATAAAAGGGGATGACTCTAACTCTGGCAGTGGGAAGCCATTCCCTGTGTCCTGGCACACCATCTCTTGTCCCAAGTCCCTCTCCAGCTGTCTTGGAGCCCCTTTAGGCCCTGGAAGGGGCTCTGAGGTCTCCCTGGAGCCCCCCCAGAGATGCCAGAGCATTCTGGATGTTGTTTTTCTCCAGCTGATGCTATGCTCAGGGGTTGGAATTGTATGGATGACCAGGAAACTGGGCAGGGTGTGGTGAAAGCACAGCAGGCTCCTTCATGGCTGGATTTTTTGGGGAAGAGCAAGGAACTTTTGTATTTATTCTCCCTCCTAAAAGGCACATTTAACACATTCCAAAATCCAGCTGCCTGACTGCCAAACACAGCCCTTGCCCCCTTGCCTCTTCAGAGCTGAGCCACAGGCATAGAAACAAATTTATCAATTCACATCTAATTTTATGTCTTCACATTAGATTTAATGGCAAATTCCTCACAGATTTTCCTCGTGTGGAACAGACTTCTGACAGCCACATGAATGCAGGCCCCAGGTTGTTGGAATCCTGGAAGCTGAGAATTTCAGGTTTTCTGTGCTAAAAGGAACTGACCCTCAAGAAAACACTACATTTTACCTGAGGCTGTGGAACAGGCTTCTAAAACTGAGTGATAGCACTGGGATTATGGGTGTGCAGTTTGAATAGAAGTGTGTAATATCACAGGGTGCAAAACTTAGAGTTTAAAGTTTTAGTATATAGTAATATATATAAAACAAGACGGAAGATTTAGGGCATAGCCTAAGTCCTTTTCCTTTCACCCTCTTCTTCATGGGTTTGGGTGGTGTATTGTAATTGGGTGAAAAAGTCTGCATTGCAGACCACGGGTGTTTGGTTATTGAGTTGAAAGTAAAAATAATTTAGGTATCATCTCATTATTGGACAATTTGTGCCTAAAAGACATTAGAAAGAGTTTGAGACAGAGCCATTTTCTATCTTGTTAACTAGAGCTCACAACTCGTGAGACTGTGCTATAGATAAGAACTAATGAACACCTGAGTCAGACACAAAACTGTGTCTCCTGAGCATTAATCCCGGCTCTCACAAGAGGAAAAAAAGACAAGAAACACACACCAGGTAATTCCCTGGTGCCTGCAGCAGCTCCTGTCCCACGGAATGTGCTTTTCCCAGACCTACCCGCTGGCTGTGGACGATGTTCTTGTGCTCGCGGGCCACCCGCGTCGCCCATTTCCGCGCCTCCTTGTTCAGGCTGTGCTCCTCGGTCGTTCCCGTCTCCGACTCCAGCTGTCGGCTCTGGAACAGGGAACAAGGGAACAAGTCAGGATGGCCCAGACCCCAGGCTACCCCTGTGTTTACCTACAGGGTAACTCTGGATTACATTTATCAGCCTAGGATCTTGTTTCTTATGAAACAAGGAAGGTATGACAAGAACTTCCCGCTGAACTTTGGGATGGTACCAGGTTGTGGGAAGGCAACTCCAAAAGCCAAAAGTTCACAAGAATTCAATTCTCAAAATAAACAGGCATTACAGGAAGCAAAGATCATGGAATGGTTTGGGATGGAAGGGAATTTAAAAGCCCATCCCTGCCACGGGCAGGGACACCTTCCACTGTCTCACGGTGCTCCGAACCCTGTCCAACCTGGCCTTGGACACTTCCAGGGGTGGAGAAGCCACAGCTTCCTTGGGCAACCTGTGCCAGGGCCTCCCCACACTCATGGGGACCAATTCCTTCCTAAAGAGGAAAGGTTTAGTGTGACCAAGTGGCTCACTGTGATCAAACCACAAAGCCATCAAAAATTTTAGTACAGCGAGGCAGTTTCTGTCCAAAAATGTTTGTGTCTGCAAAACAGAGACTGAAATTTCCAATCAGATTTTTGATATTGTTCCATCTCACTCCTGCTTTTGTTGTGTCAATGACAAAAAGTGAAATTGTCCCCCTCAAGAAGTTCCAGCTAAAGCAAGATGAAATAGTTCTCCACTGACTGCAGGCTGAACAGAACAGAAACATTTCCCTGCATGGAATTACTGAAATCATTCCCAATCTTTCCATCATTTCCATTTTTAACAGAGTCACAGAATCATTTGGGATGGGTTCCATCTTTGAAGATATCCAAAAGGTACCTGGATACAGTCCTGGACAAGACAACCTCCAGAGATCCCTTCCAACCTCAACCAGTCCCTATGATTTTTTTTTCCTGATGCAGTCACTGCAATCCACAACCTCCCTGCACTCCTTTTCATCACAAATCCTGACATAATCCTGCCCAGCCTTTGAGATCAACCAAAAAAAGTCCCTTATAAACTATGACTCAAGAAGAGAGAATACGCACAGAACTGTTGAAGCGTGAAAGAAATGCCCGTGTCACAAATTTCTCACTCCGTATGGTTAAAAAGACACCATTTTTCTTCATCAGGTGGAGTTTGAAACCAGAGAAAAAGCCCAGAAGGATGAAAAGGTTGTTTAGGCAGGAGAAATCCAAGCTTAGCCATTAGGAAAGGGTAAGAGAGCAGAAAGATACGGAATTATTTTCAGGGTAGCTGGGAAGCCTCCAGCTGTCACAAAGGAAGAGATGCTGCTATCAGGTATTTTAGCAGGAGAAGTGGAATGATTCGTGTCAAGGAAGGATGATGACAATTAATCATCTACACCAGCATTTGGCACAGACTGGGGTAAAATCAAGAGACACCAGGAGGCAAACCGAAGTCATTCTGAAAACATGATTTTTCTGGCCTTTGGATTACACTGTCCTCATGGAAGAGACAAAAAATACTAACTTCGATTATCAGCCTGTCAGGGGATATAACTGAAAAAGAGGCAAAATTGGTTGAGCTCGTTACTTGTTCAGGGAAGTTCCTTGCCAAAATTGAACCTGGCCTTTATTCTGAGTGTCTGAAATGCCCAGCCAGTGTTATTTTCCAAGCACAGGGAACAGTCAGACAAGGTGTGGAGCAGCCCAGAAGAGGAAGAGGAGAGGTTCAGGCACGGGGCCAGCGCTGGGATGATCAGGTAGGAAGGTGAAGCCTCAGGTGAGGATCTCTTCACCCATCCCCTCGATTTAATTAGTAAATTGCCTTTTATTGAGGTGGATTTAGAGAATCATATTCCTTCATTACCAACTTCTTTAATTACCTCTGTTAAGCTACTCCATTGTAAACTTGAAGAAGACGACGCATGGATTTATTCAGGCACATCCAATCCTTAAGATGACATTTCACCTCAGTTTTTTCCCAGTTTATCATACAGCTTCTTCCACAACTTCCACCTGAGCCTTAACCTGAGCAGAATCTTTGACATTCCCTCTTCCCTGTGGAACATCCGAGAGTGAAAGCTGCCCATAACACATTTTCAGTGTTCCCACTGCTCTTGCTCCTACTCAGCAGCTCATTTTCATATGCAAAGAATTCAGACTTTTCAGTCACTTGATAATCTCTATTACCCCAAGTGAGATTTCGGGTTTTAGTCTATTTATCAAATACACTTGACCAGAAAAATTAATCCGGACTTTGTGGCTGCTCTTTAAGGCTTACTAAAAAATAAAGGAATTTTGTAGGATCAGACTTGTATTAGTTATTTATAAAGCAGTATTGCACCCAGGCAGACCTCGCCCTCACTCAAAGGTCTAAAAATAAAACAAAATAAAAATGCGGCAATGAAAAGCCTTCATTCTGTACCCTCAGGGAAAGACAGACTGGACAGGAACATCGAGAAAATGAAAACCCAGCTGCCATTAAAACAGGTGTGAAGAAAGGAGCTAAACCAGATTTATCTGCTGAGGACAATAAAGTCCAAATTGTAGGAAGAAGGTGGAGGGACTGAAGGGTCTGATCCCGACCTGATTTACTCCACAAAGCTGAAGAGTTTTCAGGACTGGAACCTGGTGGTGCCAAGACGTCCAATGACTCAATTTAACCTCTCCCAAAAAGAGAGGGAAACCCAACCCACTCTCCGTGGCCAAGGAACGAAGGGAGAGCCAGAAAACCGGAGCTAAACATAGATGGACACTCTGCTGCTCCCTCAGCGCTTGGGTTACAACAAAAACAGTGTTTAGTGCTAAAAATTCGATCAGTAAACCAACAGAAACTTCTGGATGGCTCCAAGCAGCTAAAAAGCTTAGGGGCAGCAATGCTGTTTCTTAAATTAACAGAAGCATTCAGGGTGCAGACAAATGTCACTTCTCCGTTTTGGTCTGAAATGTCGGTGCAGGTGCAGGATTTGCCTCCCAACAGGCCCAAACTCAGCCTGTATTCTTATTTACCCAGTTACATCTGGATGCCGATACCACAGTGCTGTCCTGAAAGCAAAAAAACATCGGCTCTCGAGCCTCAAAGTTCCTCATTTTTGTGGCTGAGGCTCAAAAAAGTTCACTTCCAGCAAGGCAAAAAGCAGGGAACATTTACTGCATGCAAGGCACCAACACAAAACACGTCTAATAACCAGGCATTTCTTTTAAAAAGAGGTGAAAACAAGAAGTTTCCATGCCAAAGCTGCAGAGCAACACTCTGGGGAGGAGGAAGGAACACACATGACATTTTTCACACAACTCACTGCTAAAACTCAGCNTTATATTAATCTAATAAATTGATGAGGGGGGCTGCAGAAGGAAAAGGAACATGTGACTGGGCAGGAATGGTTTGGTTTGTTTATTTTGGTTTGGGTTTCGTGGGTTTTTTGTTTGTTTCAGGTTTTTTGAACCTTCTGCAAATTACTAGATCNCCAACAGAAACTTCTGGATGGCTCCAAGCAGCTAAAAAGCTTAGGGGCAGCAATGCTGTTTCTTAAATTAACAGAAGCATTCAGGGTGCAGACAAATGTCACTTCTCCGTTTTGGTCTGAAATGTCGGTGCAGGTGCAGGATTTGCCTCCCAACAGGCCCAAACTCAGCCTGTATTCTTATTTACCCAGTTACATCTGGATGCCGATACCACAGTGCTGTCCTGAAAGCAAAAAAACATCGGCTCTCGAGCCTCAAAGTTCCTTATTTTTGTGGCTGAGGCCCAAAAAAGTTCACTTCCAGCAAGGCAAAAAGCAGGGAACATTTACTGCATGCAAGGCACCAACACAAAACACGTCTAATAACCAGGCATTTCTTTTAAAAAGAGGTGAAAACAAGAAGTTTCCATGCCAAAGCTGCAGAGCAACACTCTGGGGAGGAGGAAGGAACACACATGACATTTTTCACACAACTCACTGCTAAAACTCAGCAGTTCTCAGAAAATCATGAGCCAACTTTGGGGCTCCTTTTAGTCTGTTATTGCTGAACTCACTTAATTTTAATTTAGCCAAGAGTGAGCTGGGGCTGACTCATTTTTCAGTCAATTTCCAACATTTCGAATTGGACACTCCTCATCTTTAAAAATTAAGATTTTTCGCATAAACGGATTATTTCCCCCCTCAGAATAACAAAAAAGGACTTCAATCCACTACTATGATTATCATAGTATGATAATCATATGATATGTTACAGTAAGGCTAAATCCAAACCAACCTATTATTGCTGCTTTACAGAACCACACGCTGCTTTTTAAACTAACAAATTTATAATATATTATTAATACTAGACAATATTATATTAATCTAATAAATTGATGAGGGGGGCTGCAGAAGGAAAAGGAACATGTGACTGGGCAGGAATGGTTTGGTTTGTTTATTTTGGTTTGGGTTTCGTGGGTTTTTTGTTTGTTTCAGGTTTTTTGGTTTTGTTTTTGAAGTCTAGAATCTTAAAAATATTGATTTTTATTAATTATCACTGATCAACACAGCTTTGTTATTCCCTGGCCTTTATGTTTCTGTATTAAGAACTTCTGTTGATAGAAGAGATGAAAAGCACAACCCTTTTTTTTTAATTAATTTGAATCTTATTTATTTTTAAAGGTTTTGACTGTTCTCACTGCAATTAATCTTGAAATTGGAGTGCGGAGTATTTTTGTTAATTTACTTCTATTCTCACCCTCATAATTATCCGCATTTGCCTCAGCCCTCACAGCAGCTGCATTCCCAGCCAATTCTTCAAAAAATCTATTAGAATTAGAAATATGGAAAAATTGCCCTCATTAGGTAATCAAATGCAAAAAAAGAGACTTTTAAAATCAAGTTTGACACAGAAAAAATTGATTTTGTAGATATTTTCAATGCAATATAAACAAATCTGTAGTTTTTATGTGGCCACTTCTTTCAAGCGCAACTTCTGCTCTCCAATTTTCACTGTTATAAAATACTCAGAGCTTTGCTTAAAATGTGTTTCCTGACTGCTAAAACCCGAAGGATTCTAACTGTGTGCTCTCTAAATTAAAATTAGGTGGTGAAAATTAAAATAAAATCAACTAGGCAGTGTAAATTAAAATCCATAAGGTTGGAAGCCAATTTCAGCTCATTAGGCTTAGGAGAAAATCAGAAATGATCCCCACATTCAACCTCAGCTAAGTCCCCAACAGATCCAAAACTTTTCTTTTTTGAGTATCAACCTCAAATACAGATGTTAGATCTCAGATCTTATTTTAAGCCCAACTGGGGTGGGAGGGATTAAACAAAATCAGTTTTAGACAAGCACAAGATGGGTCAAGAAGGAAGGCACAGCTTTGCCCACTCGCACACACTGATCATTTCTTTACCTGAATGGCTGAAATTCTCCTCAAAAAGAATTCTTAATACTGAATAAAATTAAATAATTACTTCTTTGTAATATATATTTAGCCTCAAAAAGGTTATACTTAAAACCAGACTGTTCTGGTATTAAAAGGCTGATAAAATTAAATAATAACTTTACTTCTTTATTTTTTTTTTTTTTTAGATTTAGCTTCAAGAAAGTTATACTTAAACCTGGTCTGTTCTGGTATTAAATGTACAGACCACTGTAAATATAGAAATATGGGCCATTTTTTGTACTTTTTTATGTTACTTATATAAAATTCCTTCATAGAAGATGCTGAGAAATTCCAACATGTTCTGAGAGCAAATGGAAATTCATCTTTATTTTCACAATCTACCCATAAAACAGCCAAGTTACATGGGGGGAAACTGCAAAACTTTCCCCTGAACTTCCTAAGTTGTTTTTGTGGAAATTAAGAGGAGAAAAAATGATTATTTTCATGTCAAGAAGCTGTGGGAGAAATCAGCTGGGTCACAACTTTTCCTCATGTTCTTTGAGAAAACATTGACTGAGAATCAGGAAAAAGACCCCAAAAATGAAATGTCAGCTTTTCAGGGCCCTTCTCCTCCCGTTCCAGGGACACTTCTGTGTCACCTGCCTCCTTTTCTCACATGATAACCCTGGGATCAAGGAAAAAGCAGCTTTTCCAAACAGGAAACAGAGAAAAGCTGGCAAATTTCCTTTCTCTTTTGCCCTGTCCTCGTGGCTTATCTCTGAGCACAGGGACAGCATGTTTTCCACACACTGGATTTCTGTGGAATTAATAAATATCCTTTTCCTCGTGGGAGGATGGGGGATGATTAAACTGTGGAGCATCACAGCAGCCTCTGTGGAAGGCCAAGATGTGCTGACTGGATTTCCTCGGGAGGATAAAGATATTTTAAAATTATTTTCTCCATTCTCTACTTTCTCTACTGCTGTCTACAAATCCATGTTGGGAATTCATTTCTGGAGAGGATTAAAGCTGGGTAGGAACTGATCAATCATTTCCTTCTGAATATTTTTAAAACAAACCATTTCTTTAAGGGTAAGTGGTTTGTTTTAGGGATGTTTTGGAAAATTTTCTTTTTTAAAAGTAAGAATTTATGTCCATCAAAATGAACCAAGCTAATGAAATCATCTAAGTAATTCAGTAACATGAACAACTGATTAAATTCAAGCTCAAATAATTTTTTTTTAGATAAAAGAAAATGCCTGATTGATGTAAAAANTATCCTTTTCCTCGTGGGAGGATGGGGGATGATTAAACTGTGGAGCATCACAGCAGCCTCTGTGGAAGGCCAAGATGTGCTGACTGGATTTCCTCGGGAGGATAAAGATATTTTAAAAGACTCTTCTCCATTCTCTACTTTCTCTACTGCTGTCTACAAATCCATGTTGGGAATTCATTTCTGGAGAGGATTAAAGCTGGGTAGGAACTGATCAATCATTTCCTTCTGAATATTTTTAAAACAAACCATTTCTTTAAGGGTAAGTGGTTTGTTTTAGGGATGTTTTGGAAAATTTTCTTTTTTAAAAGTAAGAATTTATGTCCATCAAAATGAACCAAGCTAATGAAATCATCTAAGTAATTCAGTAACATGAACAACTGATTAAATTCAAGCTCAAATCATTTTTTTTTTTAGATAAAAGAAAATGCCTGATTGATGTAAAACATTTTCAAGTGGCTTTCTTTTTGTGGGCACTCAAGAGTGTACATTTTACCTAGAGCCACTGGGATTTTTGGGATCGAAAATCCTGGAAGTTGATGGGGAATTATTTCATTCCTTCCTTTCTTAGGAACAGACCCTTTTGCAGGCTCTGACTGCTCACCTTGGGATCATTCTGAAAGCAAACTGGGCTGTCCCTGACTCAAGGATTGCACAGAAATTCCAGTAATGGCTCTTCTCTTACAGAACGCAAGCTTGGGATGGACCATGCAAAAAGTGGAATTGACACCAGGATTCAGATCTCTCCATTCAGAGCTCCATACCCGTGTTGTTTATAATCTTCTTCCTGCCCACAGCCCTCACAACTCCATTCCAGTAATACTTTAATACTCCAAAAAACATTGAGCCCAGTCTCAGTGGATCAGCCTGAAGAGAGCCCACAACTTTTTCTTGGAGAAGGTTAATATTAAACTTTTGATGAGATGTATTTATGACTCTACTATTTTCTTTCAGTCCTTGGTGTGAAAATTATCATGCACAACCCACAGGAAGTCAAAGCCAACTGAGAAACAACTCTGCAAAACATCTAGAAACAGTACAGGTGGCAAAAGAATGCTTGGTAACTGTTCTCCTGCAATTAAATGTTGCTCTGTCAATTCAAAAACACCCAATTTCCGACCAATTCAAAAGCCTGAGCAAGAGCCTTCATTCTCTTGTACTTACTGATTAAAAATGGGATTGCCCAGGGAGGATCCTGTTAGCTGAGCAGAATTACATGGATCATAAAGAAGCACAATTCAATTATTTTGGGGAAAACTGGTAACAGCCTAAGCAGCTGAAGATGAAAAAGCTGCAGTGCACTGAGGAAATGCAGGAATTCTGCAGCCCAAGCGGGTTAACCAAGCAAAGGAGTGAGGAACTGAGACATGAAGGACCCATTCATCGCTTCCTAAAAATTCCTGGAGTGAGGCAGCACCGGCAGCACACAGGGACCCTGTGAGCCCACACAAGTGCCACTGCACAGAATCCTGGCATTTCTCACACTGCAGAGCTTAATGGGAGCGAATTCCAGCTCTCCTGGCCGTGGGGACGGCCCTCTGGAAAAAGAGCCAAATTAAATCAGCAATAGGGCTGCATTTCATCAGAGCCTGCAGTTGTCAGACCACCTTTCCCTCTCACCGAGGAGCAGCAACCAATTACACACAGCGCTGTCTTGAGCTGTGAGGTTTTAATTCACGCCCCAGCAGATTAGAGTATCAATTACAAACCCTGTGCAAGAACACAGGAGAAGTGTGAAGTTCCCCCCCACAAATAAATTGATTTTTCCTCCTCGAAGTCTCATTGCAAAAAAAGTGTTAGTTTTCCCGTTTCTGTTTTATATACACAGAGACTGTGCATTCTGTTGCCACCTCTCCAGAGTGTAAATTCAGCATCCCACATGCACAGGAATGACACAGGGCTGACCAGAAACACCCCCAGGTACCTCTGCTATGGTCATTCTCATAGCACTGACAGGTGAGGGCTCAATCTCCACCAGCTGAACTGCATTAAAACTCTGGATGCAGGGAGGGCACAGGGAGGAGAACACGGCAGCAAAGGTTAGAAGAGGCACAGCAAAGACTCAGAAAGATTTTGCTCATTGTTATCAAGAACAATCTAAAATTTATCACAGAACATCCTGAGCTGGAAGGGACCCATCAGCATTACCCAGTCCAACTCCTGGCCCTGCACAGACACCCCAACAATCCCTCCCAAGAGCATTGTCCAAACATTTATTTGTGGGAATAACTGACTCCTTCTGGAATAAAAAGCAAAATCAGAGTTTGTTAAAAGGGAAATACAAAGGAGACACAGTCAGAGATGTCAGGGTGTCTGTGAAAATCACTCTTAGGGAGGTCTTGATCTGCATCACTTGAACTGCAGATCAGGACTGCCCACGTCAGTTCACTAATGAATTCAAGTCAGAAAATGTTTATGTGTTTTAAAGAGCCAAACTTATTTTCAACAGCTGTTTCTTAAAATAACATCAGTAATGTCAATGGGATATCAAGAATCCACTTTATAATCAAGGTGCTGTTTGGAAATGCACTTACATACTCTGATTCACCCAATTTTAATGTCATTAATGATTGCTTTGGAAGCAACACAGAAACCAAGGTAAGATTTCTGGATATTATTTTGGAATGCAATGTTTTAACAGTATTATCTTTAGCAACTCTCTATATGTATCTCTAAGTATTCCTGGTGCAATTTAAGTGTGTAGGGACACTTCATTTGGCACAGTTTTAACTCAGCATTAGTGAATATTATGAGAACCTCACCAGCAGGATAAAAAGGCAACAAAATTTAGTAGAAATTAGGATGAAAGCAATGAAACAGAGGACTGTTAGTCACAATCTGGAAAGCAAAAAAAGATTCTGCTCTTTTGTGGATGCTGTACAGCCAGTTTGATGCTTTTTTTACCATCACCCACCTCCTGCAACCAGGCCACTGTCCCTTCTTTCCCAAAAATAGAGCACGAGGTTAAACCAGACTGGGATACCAGTGATTCTCTTCCCCATTTATAACAAGCTGCTTTAAAATAGAGCAAGACCAAGTAACTGCAGGGATTCACAGGGCTCTTACAGTGTCACTGTCGCTGGGCTGGAACTGGAAAGGCTGAGGTTTGTGGAACACCGAGTTCTCCTGTAAGAACAGCTGGAGATTGCTATCCCGCACCACCTGAGGAAAGAAAAAGGTTTATTTAGACTCCTGGTTTTGTGAACTGAGAAACAGCTGGAGAGCAAAACTAGCACAGTTTCCAACTGCGATTAAACCTGCAGCAGAAGCTTGGGTGCACCGGCAGGGAATTAAGGACCTGAGTTGTTCACAGGTACTGGCAGGACACACAGTGGGTGACAAGGACCTGAAATATCCCTGCCATTTACCTACAAAATGGGGAAAAAACACCAATTAATTAATAGACACCCTGTGGTGTCACTGCCATAAATATTTTTCCCTCTTCTTGTGGGTAATTTCCTGTGCACTGCTCTTTCTTGAGATGAAAAGTCTTAATTTGGCAGAAATTATTAGATGTGGGAGCTGAAAAGACTATTTGGAATAATGCATCCAAAATCAGTTACAACTTTCATCTCTCTTTATTAAATTGCTTGCAGAGAAAACTCTCCAAGCTTGCATTTTGCTGAAGCAAAACTCCTTCAGCTCCCAAATTTGTTTAATGATACGTTTCAGGCACCATGACACAGATCCCTAAACAAACCTCTTATGTCACAATTTACACAGATTAACAAAGAAATACCCAGTGATTGCAAGATGAAAAAATAGGATCACTGGTTGAAGAACTCTTACAGAGCATTCACTGCCTCAATTGATGGAAATGCTCAAAATTATATCAATTTATTACCAAACTGGGGGTTTACATGTACAAAGGAGATGATAAAGATGGTATTTATCCAGAAATAGCAGCGTTGTGCATGACGAAGAGCTCTGTGCTGCGTGGACAATGAGAAATAAAAGTTCTTCTCCAATGCAGCAAAATGTTGATGCTTGTGTCGCCGAAATACTGAACTGTAAAAAATTAATCTCCAGTTAAAGAAAGTAAATAGTCCTCCAGGGCCAATAATACACTCATCTAAAGCAGAAAAGTACATAATTACTGCTCCAATTTGAGCAGTTGAACATAAACACATTCAAATGGGGAGAAAACAGACAGGGATTTGCATCACGAGTCCCCAGAAATAGAAATTCAGAAAACACTAAAGAAGGAAACATCTGCAGCTTCAGAGGATGCTCAGCACTGATCTGGCATCAAAACCATTTAATTTAACTTGGTATTCCATTGAATTGTCCTTCAGATCAGTGAACACTGACCATAGCACATGGGCCATGCCAAATACGTGGAACTATTTTAACTCCAATTAGGAAAAAAAAACCCCAAAATGAAGTTACTGAGGATGTGAAAATGTATAAAGATATTTTAATGTGCTTTCCCCACAGAAATCTGACTCCCAAGCAACTCGGTTCAAAGCAGAAAATTCATTTTTCCAACAGCACTCCTAGGAGACTGCCCCTCAAAGCCACAAGAAGTGGTTAAAAATGAAAACAACTGTTATCAGAACAGGAGGCTGGAGAGAATGTGCAAGCCCAGCACATGAAATCCTGCATTTGCACAAAGTATTGGACAATTGATAAAAAGAGAATAAAAAGATTCCAAAGCAACGCTGTATCCTTGGGATTAAGCTGCAACTTTTCCAAATAGATTTCCTGTTATTCAGTAATTAAATCAATGTTCTTACACAGTTTCTTTCTGAAGTCAATGTCAATTGACAGGTTAAAACAGACCTGAAATCAAACACTGAATATATCCCATATGCAGAAACAGTCAGAGATGTGCATAAAGGAAATTATTTGCCCTCTTATCAGAAACCTCACAGAAATGTTACTCAAAACAGCAAACGAAATTTCAGAAAATGCTCTGAAGAAAATCAGCTTTTTTTTTCCAACAGAGAACTGCAAGAAGTACAAGTCTTGAGTAAGACTGTTCAAGTGAAAAGGAACTTAAATTCCATTTTGATACAATCACAGCCCCAGACTGGTTTGGGACCTAAAAAATCACCTTATTCCACCCCCTGCCATGGGCAGGGACACCTCCCACTGTCCCAGGCTGCTCCCAGCTCCAATGTCCAGCCTGGCCTTGGGCACTGCCAGGGATCCAGGGGCAGCCCCAGCAAATCTGGGAATTCCAGCCCAGCCCCTGCCCACCCTCCCAGGGAACAATTCCTTCCCAAAATCTCATCTAAACTCACCCTCTTTGGGGTCAGTGTTCTCATCCCAGTGTCAGAGGAATGACAAGGGCCACCCTGACCCAGGAATAAAAAAAATCTCTGAAGCTCCAACAAACGATGATAAAACTATGAAAAACCTGCATTTTATACAGAAAATCTAGTTTTTAGCTTTTTCCCTCAATCTGCATCACATGAGGGGACAGCCAGCCCTGCTCATCCAAGGAGCCATCCCTGGCACTTGTGGGAAGCAACTTGTGTCCTTCTAAAGCAAATACAGTTTAATTCCATCCTGCAAACAGAAATGCAGTTCAGATGGAGGAGCAAAAATATTCCTCCCAATGACCTGAAGTGTCTCTTCCAAGCAGAGCCTGCCAAGCTTGTACTGCAAACTCACAAAGAACAGGTGAAGTATTCAAAACCCCCAATAAATATTTAAAACCTTCGCTTTGATGACAGGTTTATTTTAAATTGCTAACAAATTTATTACATGTTTAACAACCCAAGCTGCTTTTGAAAGACACAGGTTTTGGTGGAGAGAAAACTTTTTTTTTCTCAATTCTTTTTTTGGGCTGATTACTGCAACCTGGACCTGTTATGGAAAGAAAGGATAAGCAAAGCCTGTGGAAAAATCCACCAGTCAATATATTCAGAGTGAAGCACACATTCTCAGTAGCAAAGCAACACAAATTTCTCTTCCCCGCATTCCTGAAGCATGAGGAGAGAAGCAAACGGAGTTGTAGAAACCAGTTGTAAAAGCCCTGCTCAGACCTGCCAGCTGGATTTCCATTTCTGTCCCCTCTCCAGGCATTGTGCCCACGGAGTAAAGCAGAAACCCAACTCACACACACACAGCCTGACTTGGCTGCTGTGTAAAATCAGCCAGAGCTGCAGCTCTGGGTAGCACAAACTACCCCGACCTCAGCACACACAGGTACCTGAGGAAAGGATTCCTGCTCCAAGGAACTGCTTGGATATGGCAGTTCAGAATGGGATCAAAGTCCCAACCAGGCAGCTCTCCCAGTATTTTGAACACAAAGGATCTGATACGACAGTGAAAAATTAATTATGCAGACATTATACAGAAGCCTGTTTAGCTAAAAGATTCCAAGCCAGCATTTCTGGGGAAGGTATTTGAAGCAGACCTGAATAATACACCTCAAGGTAAATTATTGAAAGTCCTTCTACAACTGAAGAGAAAATGGTATTTTGATTATTTTTACAGCTGCTGCCAAGTGAATTCAAAGGTGAGGGTGAAGCCCATTTTTCATGCCCTCACTTTAGATCTCTGAAGGTGTGAGATCACTTGCTCGGAGGTAAATATGGAATGTGCTAAATAAGCCTTTGCTCCACATCTCTGTGTGAATGAGCTCTGTCTCTGGGTGGGTGGGTGAGGTAAATGTATAAAGGAATATTATGACTGCACCAAAGCAGCTTTTCTGAGCTCAATGGCAATTTTTTTTTAATTTTTTTTTTTAGGCCAGCAGATGAATTATTTAAGTATCCAAATTACCCTGGAAGCGATCACGCCTCTCTCAGTCTGGCTGCTCGACAAAGCAAACAAACCACGTCTATGACAAGGCTCTAATTTGTTTGCTGTGTTTGCCACTCTTAATTCCAGGGAGAAAACAGCGCAATAGTTTGGATTTTACGTTGACAGACAATTATTAAAGAAATGACCCGAGCAGTTTCCCAGGGCTTTGCTCCAGATTCCACCGTGCAGAACTCTCAGATGTGACTTCCCCTCCCAAACATACAGGGTGAGGAGAACTGAGCATCTCTGGATGTAAATGCACTCAGGGGAAGGCAGTCTGGGTGCTACAGGGAAAACTCACTCCAAAAATTGGTGTCTTTTAACTTAAACACTCAGGAGTAATCAAAACCAACAACCCTCCAGTTTTGTCACGATTTTGGAAGCAAACCTCAGGCCTGGGGATTCGTCCATACTGCAAGGATTCAGTTACAGAAGATCATCCAGTTCAAACTTACCCTGCTGGAAGTCTCCAGTAAAAACTGGAACGTGTTTTGTACAGCTTGGCATGTCTCTAGTTCAGTCCTGCTGAATGCCATTAAATAATCCTTAAGGTGATCATATATATTTCCATCAAGAGCCTGCACGAGGGAAAGAAATAAAGAGAATCAGGAAAAGGCAGGAAGTAGCTCGGTATATAATTTATCAGTTTTCACCCTGGGACTTGCACGACGCTCACAGCATTTTTTAAGCAGATTTACACCTGTGAGGAGTGGACAGAGCCACTCACTCCTGGCAGGAGGAAGGACAGTGCTGGGCTCCCATTAGATGGCAGCACACAGCACTGCAACAACAGCCTGGAGATCCCCATCCAGCTGTTCCCATGGGCAGAGCAGCTCTGGAAAAGGGAACGTCCTCAGGGAGACGTCACAGAGGGCAAGGAGGACACCCAGGAACAGCAAGGCCAACCAGAGTATTCCTCAGAGAATGGTGCCAGGACACTCAACATCTGAATGTGGCACGTCCCCAGCTGTTTGCTTATCAAAACCAGCTGAGCAATAGCTGCCACTTCATTTTATTTTGTGCACAGAAATACCAAATAAGCAACACAAATTTATCCCGAACCTAGCAGTGACAGCCAAGTTCAAACCCCAAAGCTCCGTTGTAAGCAGAGCTGTAAAATCACATCACACACCGCAGGTTACACAAGTTCTGTGTTAAATATGACTTAGCAAGTGACTGACAAAGTAATTTAAATATTTAACTCAGGATGTATTTAAATATATATGATACAGACTTTAAATAGGTCATATTTCACAGATATCCATTTAAACAATGTATTCACAGAAACTGTGCACACTGCATTTCAACAAACTCAAGAATCTGTTTCAGTAGAAAATTATATTTGATTATTTCAATCATTTTGAACATTTGAGGGGGGAGAAAAGAGTGAAATTGTGCAAGACTTAAGGAATAGTTTCTGCCCCTGAAAAATCAAGCCCAGTGTTTAAGGTGAGGGGAACAGACACAATCAATCAGACACAAATCCTGGAAGTGTCCAAGGCCAGGCTGGACAGGGCTTGGAGCAACCTGGGATAGTGGAAGTTGTCCCTGACCATGGCAGGGGANTGTTTCAGTAGAAAATTATATTTGATTATTTAAATCATTTTGAACATTTGAGGGGGGAGAAAAGAGTGAAATTGTGCAAGACTTAAGGAATAGTTTCTGCCCCTGAAAAATCAAGCCCAGTGTTTAAGGTGAGGGGAACAGACACAATCAATCAGACACAAATCCTGGAAGTGTCCAAGGCCAGGCTGGACAGGGCTTGGAGCAACCTGGGATAGCGGAAGGTGTTCCTGTCCATTACAGGGGTGGAACTGGATAAGCTTTTAGGTCCCTTCCAACCCAAACCATTCCATGGTTTTATGAAATCCCTTAGAACTTAGGAAGAACAGAAGAGTTCTTTCTTCTGCAAAGTTTTCCCAGCAGTACACAGCTACCTTCAGTGAGGGATGCTTTGAGCAGATAAACAAACTGTGGAACTGGAATTCTCATGTCCAAACTCTGACATCCCAAATCCACTTCACACCACACTATTTTCTTCAGCCTCCATCTACCAAGTGCAAAGGGATTTTTAGCAGAGGCAGATTGTTTCCTTCAGCCTTACACATTAAACCTGCCTAAAACTTAGTTCTACGGCCATCAGGAATGGCCATTACACCAAACCAGCAGCAAACTGGGAATTCCTTCCAAGCCCCCACAAAGTGCTGTCAGCTCCACCAAACACTCTGTTCAACAGAATTTCAAAATTTCTTATTTAAAGAGTTATGCAATAAGAGCTTAGAGCTGGGATGTTCAACTGAGGAGAGCACCAGGAAATTCCCAGCAGCAAACCCACAGAAACCAGGCACCCATACACAGACACAGGCTCAGTCCTGGCCTGTGCTGGTGTGGGATTCACCCTGAGCTGGCTCAGGAGGCTCAGTCCCAGGCCAGCACCAGGATTGGAACATTCCCTGTGTTTTTACCCCTGAAGGGACGAGCCCTCGGTGTCACCGGAGTGCCAGAGTCACCGCCCCATTCCAAGGGCACTCATTTTCACATCCAATACAGGCAGCCCCACCAGCAGCTCAGCCCTGTGCTCAAGGAGAATACAAATGATGGGTAAAATTGCCAAGAGTGCCTGTGCTCTCCCTGGGGGACCACGGGAAGCCTCAGACTCCCCCAAAATGGAACTGTCGACTTTCATCAGTTCCTAAAGCTCTTCAGCTCAAACACCAGGGCTGGAGTCAACTCTGCTAAGAAACGTCAAATAAATAATTTCAATTTGGCAAAGCAATTCTAAGTGTTCAGTTTGCAAAGCAGCTGGGATTTTTTTTCATCCCACGATGCCATAAATGAGCATTTCACAGCTCCCTATCAAACCCAAATGTTGTTTTCATTTCAAACCCCACACGAAGGGTTGGTGTCTTTACATTTAAGTCTGAAATGCTGAGATCCGCGTTGGGTTTGGACACTCTGGGTGCTTTGCAGAGCCAGGGGAGAGAAGTTGGTACTTGTGTGTTGTGATTGATCCCTCTCCAAGATAGATGGCTAAAATAGGTCAGCCGAAAGGCAGGATGCCAAGGGCCTATTCCTCTTCACTGACCGTAAATAGTGGCCCCACAATTAGCTCAGACAGACACGTCAGGCACACACAGCCCAGCCCCACACGTGTTTATTCCCTCCAATTATCACCCACGCAGCACTGGGGATTAATTCATGTCCAGCTGCAGTCTGCACTTCAAGGAATA